>WAAE01018497.1:0-14822 GCA_013400495.1 Nicator chloris | reverse complement strand
GAAGAGAAGAGAAGAGAAGAGAAGAGAAGAGGTTTTCTCTGTTCTGAATGGCTCAAAAAGGGTCATACAGCACCAGGAGCCCTCATTTCTAAACATGATACAAGGAGCTGATATTGGTGTTCACACAGTCATTTTAGGGAAGAAAGAGAGTTTAATTTCAACAGCACCCCACCTACAAGTGTGCCTGGATATCATTACTGGCAGGTGCATGTAATCACAAAAACACCAATCAAATAATAGAAACATTAAATTTCAGCTCAAGATCAAAAGAAAGCACCAAAACTTCTACCCTGGCTCAGCCTGATGTGTCAGCCACATGCCTCAATACCTATAGCTTCAAGATCATTCATTCCTCCAAGGCACATATGTTCAGCTCTCTAGGAAAGCTAAGGAACTTCTTGTCCTGGACCCCCACATGTAAAATCAGTCAGCAGCAGCATTCCTGGGAGCAAAGCAATGAAACCAAGCTTAGGGAAATTTCTGGATGGTGAGGTCTTGTAAAGGGCTATATATAAAGCCCCAGGAGCAGCACAGCTCAGGTAACCAATACTGGTGAGCAGATGTCTAGCCGTGCCTGCAGAGGGTTTGCAATACCCCTTTGGGGATGGAGAGGGTTGAGCAGGAGAGTCAGGGACAGACAGGTGACAAGGCAGCATTATTAAAAGTGGGAGACATGATAGCATGACTGATCAAAAATAAATGTCCTTCCAAGACTGGGGTCATTGGCCCATCATTTAGATAATTTTAAAACTAGATTATATAAGGAGTTGAAGAAGACATGGCCTTGGTGAGTCCTTCAATGGGTTCCCAGAGAAAAGCTCGAGATAGGATTTAATAGCTTTTTTCCCCCAGTTCTAATTTCCATTAAGTGGAACCCCTTGTTTCTGCCAAAACCAGAATGCAAGATTTCTTTGAAATTCTTGGCTAAACGTTCCTTTCTTTGCACCAGGAGAAGCATGGATTTAATTCCACAGCAATCACTGGAGCACACCCAGGGCCTCTGGTGTTCAGGCCTGACTGATGTCCCCACCATGTCCTCTGTTCCAGCCTTCATCCAGACACTGCTGTGAACTGAGCACCTGCCCTGTCACCCAGGAAAAGTTGGCCCCTGTCTCTGCCAGGCTACAGTGTAATTTTTTATTCTTTTTAAATAACTAGTTGCTGGACTACTAAAACTGGCATTTTAGAGTCACTAAATGGCAGCTGCTTGGCATAGCGCACCCAGACAAGCAAGGAAAAAAGCAAAGAGAGCAAGGGATTTGTGCACACAGTGTCCAGGTCAACAGTGGTTTATTAGGTCCCATTAACCATATGGTCACGATTATAATAAAAGTCTGAGTTATGGCCAGTGACATGTGCAAACCACCCCCCCCTCCTCAAAAGCCAATATATATATGATGGGTGTAGATTCAATGTGAGCACAGACCTATATCACAGGAGTTTTTTAACCCTTTCTGGTCCCTAGGGGAAAGGAAGAAAGATATGAACATAACCAGGCTATATCTGATAACTCTCGAGGTCAGCAAAGCCTCTCAAAAAATAGAAGCTCTCCTGCTACTGCTCTCCTTTCCTGCAAGGGTTTGCTGTAGCTTCTTGGGCTGGAAAGCCATTCTTACACTATCAAGCCCCAGAAATCAGGATACTCTTCCTTTTTTTTGAATGGGTCCAGCTCCTGCTCCCTTTCCATCTGCCTTGTGAAGAACCTGAGTGGTTCTTCTGAGCTGCGTGAATGCAACCCCGAGCAGAATTTGCCTGTGCATATTCCTGAGCAGTTTTGTAATGGCATAGCTCTGGACTGAAACACCTGCATGCTGGCCCTTGCAGGTGAGAAAATATTCTTGGTGCTGTGAAGATATCCCATTTCTTTAGCACCACGCATGCAGAGTACTCACGGTACTCTGCTGGCATGTAATGATTGGACATGCGAGATGCAAACGCTCTTTAACTATTTCATGGGTCAAAGAGCCAAGGTAAAAACAGGCACTGGTTAATGTAACTGATAACACTGGTGACAGAGATTGAAAGAAAATTCAGAGATCATGAGTAGAAAGAAGTAGAAAAAAATTCAGAGTTATTTTCCTAGCCAGGCCAGAAAAAGCAACAGTGAAAAGGAATATGCAATTTAAAAAATTCTTTCCATTTTAATCATTGTGGAAGTTATCACCCCTGGAATGAAATTTAAATGTGTGACTTTTTGCTTAGGCAATGTGCCTTTGAAACAGAAAGACGGAACTGGCTGTGAAGGGCAGTGGCTCCTCCTGGGCTCCTCCTCCACTATCCTGTGTGGCAGCCAGCAGCAGGTCTGCCTCTCCATGTCCTGCAGCTGCTGGAGGCTGGGACAAGGCCCGTTTGCCCTCAGCTTCCCGCAGCTACAGACAAGGGACACAGAGGCCTGGAGGCCCACACAGAGCCCACAGCCAACCCAGCACCATCCCTGCAGCCACCGCTGCTTCCAAGCCCTCTGGAGAGGTTATGGTACCGGCAGCTCTGCCATGTTGAGTCTGGCTCTTTGCCTCAAGGTGTCAGAGTCTGTGAGAGAGCTCCAAAACAATCCACACTCTTTCCTGTGTTTCCAAGTGATTAATTTGCTGAAGAGGTTATCTTCTCTCAGTGCTCCTTCCTTAGCCTGTGTGTTAGCATCTTGTCCTCCTGTGTGAACACTCATCAGGCAGATCTCCAGCTCTTGTAAACTGGGACATGTCTGGTGACACCCCACGCTTTGACTGTAAACAATGATATTATAAAAGATATTTCCATTTCCTGGCTCTGGGGAGAATCCAAATCTAGCTCTTCACAGTTTGGAGACACCATCACTAAGGCATGGAAGGACTCCCCTGCCTCTATGTCACTGTTACGGGGCTCATCTGAAAAGCAACAGAGTTTGTGCCCTGATCAAGGCTTGGAGTGAGGCTGGTGGCAGAGAGCAGGCAGCAAGGCACAGAAGGTCACTGCAGGCATGGGAGCAGTGGCTGTGGTGACTGTTGAGGAAGACCTGGAATTTGGCAAAGATTATAACTACATGCAGCAGTGGTCAACATGTGAAGCCCACTGGGGACGATACCCAGGTCTGTTCTCTCCTCAGGCATCTTAGCAGTCTGCAAAGCAAACACTACGGCCAAACAATTCCCAGAGTGCCTCCATCATGCCTAAACCATTTACTTATCCATCCTCTCTCCCAGCGTGGCTGCATGTTCGGCCTCAGCCCAAAGTCACGCAAAACTCAGCTGTTAGCACTTATCCAAGCACCCCCTCCTGACACACAACCCACCCATCCCCTCCCTTCAGCAGCTTCCTAAATCTCTGTCCCGAGGAGTGATTTGCCTCATGGACTTTGGTTCTCTTGGAGAAAAATCCTGGCCAGGAGCTCAGCTCACCTTTCCATCACTGGGAGCTGGAGAGTTTCAGACAGCAAATTCCTGGACATAAATAAAAGTTTGGTCGAAACTTGGAAAGTGCCGGATGTGCGAAGAAATGACCTAAAAGGTAAAAGTCAAAGATAAATAAGAACAGTTCGTGTAAATTGTGTGCTCATCTTAACAATAAACAGAGCGGCTGCCGCAGAGAAACTTGAAAGGACTCCACTCTGCAAAGATGAATGGTTTGCTGAGCCTGCTCTGGGCTCCGTTTGAGGGGCTTCAGCATGAGTAATTGGGTGTGAGAAGCACTGGCTCACCAGGGCCAGAGCAGGCGAGCTCCAAGGAGGGGAGCGTAATGATCACTGGGGTTATTTATTGTTTCGTTTGCTCATTAGCTTGGCATCACCTTAAGTCTCCAGCCGCAGCACGTGACAGCTTTGAACTGGCGCCCCGGGTGTCGCGGACGCTGTGACATGCGGTTTGATGTGTGCCCCGCAGCTCCCGTAGGATTTCCGCTCTCCACTCTGCTCAGCCCAGCCATTCAGCTGGGGATAAATCACCCTTCCCTCCCCAGAACAGCTCAGGGCTTTATTGGTATTATCTATCATTGTATAGTCCTCGACTGGACGCGTGCAAGCTTACTGTCTCTCAACAGTGAGGGCAGGATTTCAGAGCGCTGGGAGAGCTAAAACTTGGGGAGCTAAAGCTTTGTGGGTTTCCCCAGGCTCACTATTCATCACAGGCAGTGTGAAGAACTGGAGACAGGCCTGTGATGTAGCATGGTTGGTTCTGGCTGAAGGCCCTTGCCTGCAGAGGGGCAAGCTCTGCAGAAAGCCCATGCACCGCTCCCCAAGAGCGTGGCAGAGTCGATTCTGCTCTCTGTGGCTCTTGGCGGGAGGTTGGCTGAACGTGCGCTCCCTTTACGTCCTCGGCAAGGGCAAATCTTTCTTGCTGGCACTGGGCAGTGTTGAAGATGCAATGTTAAAAGACAAGCCCAAGGAGAAAAAAGGAACTTACAGAGAAACTGTCAGTCCAGGGACACCTGCTCCAGTCCAATACAACTGCAGAAATGCCAGCTGACTGCTTTTAAATATAACATATAACTGAGGCTTTGGTCCAACACGTTATGGACTTCAGCAGTCCATCTGCACAACGGGAGACTGCCAGTATCAACATCTTGTGCCGTTAGCCACCTTCATTCCTTTTGTTTGGCACCAATTTTCCCTAAAGAAAGCTTGTGTTACAAGTGACAGACAGAGACCACAGGCTTCCTTAAGCAACCCTGATGTGACCTGTGATCATGACAATGCATCATGTGACTACCATGATAAAATACAAGCTCAGCCAAACTACATTGGCAGGAGAATGCCAAGAAAACACGTCTGTGGCTTGAGAAAGGTGAATAAGATCCCAACTGCCAAATTACAGTAGCATTTATGCTGTCCTTGTTCCCTAGCAGATCTGAGATCTAGTCACTTGGCTTCCCCTCATTTTTCATTAAGAGGGTTTGACCATGCTCTGTTAATGGCTTGCTATACCCTATTGCTTAGGGTGAGCATTAGGAAAGTACTTATGATCAGAAATAGGCACATCACCAAATATTGGCTAGCCAGATCCACTGCCCAGCCTCCTATAACCTAGTGATGAATATCAATCAATGGGCTGAGAACTCAGGGGTAGAGTAAACATGGGAACTCCTCTGTTCCTCCTTTCAGGAAAAACATCTAGTTAGCAAAAGCTGATGTAAACAGCTAAATGTTTCAAGATGCAGTAAAAGGCATCAGGCTTTCAGTTCTGCTGGTGGAAAACTCAAAAGTCCTCTGTTGAGAAATTTGTGTAATCGGACAGGGAAAATCAGAAACTACAGCAAGAGCCTTTTAGAAGTTCCTAGTTGTTGGTAAAGAGCTCAAGAGATCTAGCACAGAGAACGGCAATAAGCACATGTCTTGGCCATAAGGGCCAGCTCAAAGTCAGTAATGTGTCCGGGGGGGTGGATGTGAGAGGCCTTAGAAGGCAAAAAGGTGTTTTCGATGCTGTGGAGCCACTCACAAATATAAGGTGGTTTTTCTGTGAGTGCCAGCCCAGGAGATATCCCCCTAACTTCTCTGGAGACAGAACTACAATGCTTCCATGTGTTGTTCTGAGCATCCATTCTGGAATAACCATCCTGCAAATACCTCTGTAGTGTCACCAGCAGTTTCCAAGCTTTAGATAATGCTGACAGCTTCTACCTTGAGTTCTCTCTAACTCCCTTCCCACTTTCCCATCCCAGCTCAATGCAAGACAAGCAGCAGATCTCCTCTTTCAGGGCTGTTTTCCCATTTTTTCGTGTGATGCTCTGTTCTGACATGTGCCCCACATATGGGCCAGTGTTTGGCCCCCTGGGGTTGCAGGCAGGGGGGCAGCTGCATGACATGGATGATACCCTTATTATCACACTTCCTCTCCACATTCTTGAACTGTATGTCTCTAAAATGCTTTGGGTGACAGTCCCAGTTCTCTGCCACACCCTCCTGCACCGGCACAGAGGGTTGCTAGGAAGGGCAAAGCCAGGTTTTGCAAAAGTGGCTCCATTCAATCCTTTTTGCTGTGAAGGTACAGTGGCTCTGTGTCTGGGCTTCCTCCACTGTTCTACCTGGAGCCATCCAGGTGAGTGTGGATGCAGTACGCAGGTAAGTGGACCCCAAAGAGGCCCTGGAAGCCTGCAGCAAAAGAGCACTCCAGCTGAAAAAGCCAAGTGCACCTCTGTGATGCTGGCTGACAGACACATTAAAGGCATCTATTTAAGCTCCTTGGAGCCAGATGCCTCCTCCTTTCTCTGCTGGGCAGAGAGCCGGCTCAGCATGGAGTTTTCTCTCCCATTTCCTAGGGATGTCAGTCAAAACCAGGCTCTTGGAAGTTCAAGCGTGGCCAAAAGGAAGCAGATTTCAAAACACACCCCTCCCTCCATTCCCCCCTTCCCAGGCCTTTTGTTTCCAGTTCCCCCTCCTCCCATCAAAGAAAGAAACAAGAAAAGATTCTGGAGTCACCAAGCCATGATCTATCATTCTTTCAGGGGAGTTTCTTCTAATATTAATCAACACAAGCCTCTCTCCCCACCTCCCCTGCCCCAAGGGAACAGTGGGCTTGGAAAGCTCAAGCGGGTTTCGAACGGATCTTGAGGCAAAATTCCTTCGTTCTCAGTTGGAGCGAGATGGTGCTAGTGCAGTTGCCAGGCTTTCTGAAATTCTTGGAAGATAAATGAGATTCACTGCCTATTGCCTAGTGCCGTGAAGGAACAGGACACCCAGAAACTCCTCTGTTTTTGGCAAATCAGGGCCAGAGTCCCTGCTTTGCTGCAATTGTCCCCAGTGAAGAATGTAAGGCTCCAGCTGAGAGCTGATGACACCGTCTATATTTTGTTTTTCAACCCTGAACTGGATTGCAGAAGCATAGAGATTATCCTACATATGTCAGCTGCTGACAGACCTCCAGGGGTGACTTCAAAGTGACACAGAGTGAAAGCACAATTTTTCAGGCTACTTTCTCCCCTTCAGGTCTGCCCCCTTGGTGTCTCAGGGGGTTCCAGCAGAACAGCAGAGGAGTGAGCTGTTTTCCTCCCTGTGCCCCATGGTGACAGGTTTGCACTAGGTAATGAGGCAAGTTTGGGCTGTTTGGAGGGTGCGAAGGGACTGAGGAGATGCAGAGAAGTGTCCTTGTCCTGCAGTCTCTGACCCAAGTACAGCATGAACGCCTCTGGTGTTAAGCTCTGCAGATGAGCCAAGGAATGTCCTCAGTGCCTGCCAAGTGGGACACTCCTGTCTGTGCAGTTCAAGGTGCTGGCTTGGCCTCCCCTCAGGCCAGGGCTTGGGCCCATAGATGGCAAGAGGCACACAAAGACCTTCCAGCTCATCCTTTCCTGGAGGTAAAGCAGGTGTCCAATCAGTGGAAATTAAAACCACGACTCCTTCACTGCTGATCTGGCTGTTTTGCAGAACATGATTTGCAAAACTTTGCACCCAGGCTGTTGAAATAATATTGTCACTAGACTTACTCCAGTTCATTAAAACCACAGTGGTGGTTCTCTAATCTTTCATGAACCCTTGCCAGCTCTGCTGACTTCATGGATTTTGGCACGACCTCTGCCCTCACATCCCCTTGACTTTTTCTTTCTTTTGTTATTTATTTAGTTTAAGCATTAAGAACCACTAAGCAAATGTGTTACTAGTCCTCTCGATAGCTCTAAAAACACAATGGATGATGATGATGAGGGAGAGCAAAGGGAAATATTGCAAAATCCTGCATGAGAACCTGGATGCTGAAGCATAAATGGACTGCACCACCCAGGAAAGAGCTCCTGAGAGACTCAAACCAAGTCACAGCAGAAGAATTTTCTGATAAAGTAATGTGACCTCCTGAATACTTTAAGACAGCTAATTAATCTGACATATAAAGATGGTAACAGGAACCTCCTCCACTACCAAAAGTAGAGACTGAGTCTAAACTTACAGAAGTCTCCTTCTAGAAAGAGATAATCTGGTAACAATTCCTTCAGTATATGCTACCAGCAACAAAATTCCTGTCTAGGTCATGATCTTCAGAACACTCTCACTATATTTTATTCAATTTATCTCAGTCTAAAAGGAGATGATTTCATACTCCCTGATTTCTGAATTTCATTCCCATAGAAAAATACTTCATATTAGATTTTTTCCAGCTACAATAATAATTTTGTTGGAGTTTCAGAAATATTATTTGATTTGATTTATCATTTCATTTATTTGTATGTTCTTCTTGCTTCCACTATTTCATTGCACTTCACCATAAACACATGCTGGACACACACTTGGAAGTGGTGTAAAAAGGATAGCAAATATAATGTAGAAACAAAGGAAGACAAAACGGTATTTGGAAATTTGACACATTTCCAAAACCAGAAGCAGTATTTTTCTGAAACAAAAGCTTTTATAAATGTCTGAAAATATCTTAAAATTCTACTTCACTGAAAATTATAAACATATTAGTTTTCATTTTTGGTTTAGACAGAAAGGAAACTCATCGGTGACGACACCTCCTGTACAAGCAGCATTCAGAGGCTGAAGCAGCCCTCAGTCTGTGTCTTTAAGAAGGAGGGATGACAAGGGGCTGGCGTGCAGTGGCTGTTAGCATTTCCAAGATGCTTTGTGTTATGGCAGGGCTGAAGAGTTGACAGTCTCTTCTCAGCTCTGTGGTTAGCTGGCTACAGGCATGCAGTCATTACTTTATATTAATGTGAGATGTGAACATTGTTTTGCTGGTTGTAATTATTCTCCAAATGGTACAACCTTAAAAATTACAGCTTTGGAGGATCTCTTCCTCTGTAGTTCTTCCTGGGAGTCTCTGCCTGGGTCGGTTCACAATAATGAGATTTTCTAAGGAGGCTGGGAATGTATTGATTGATTTATTTGCTTTTGGATGCTAATTAACTTTGATGTTCAGCAGCCACGCTCCTGGCTGCCATACTGCATGGAGGGGAACACCAGAGCTGGGAGTCTGTTTAGGAACAGGACTGCTGTGGGGGTCAGATGGAAATAAGTGTCACTGGTTTGTGTAGCATTTACTTCCTAATCCAGAAGCAGAAACCCTTTTGAAGGACCCTTCTTTTCACAGGACATGCCAAAGGACAGGAGCAGGGGAGTCCCTGCACACCAGGCTTTTCTAGAATGGGCAAGACAGAGGGAGATGCCCCAGCGTGGGGCCGCCTTCCAGGGAACTGGGAGTGAGAACTGTCCACCCCCATCCAGGGAGCTGTACCTTCTGGCAAAGGTTGTCCTGCAGCCACTAAAGCCTCCAACTTCCACCCTGACCAGAACAAAAACAAGGCAAAGACATCGGAAACAATTGCTTAAGCAGTGATGAAAGGGACCAGCCTCCCTTTATCTCCACAAAAGACACTGTGTCATCAGTCCTCACACCATATTTCAGCACTATTCTCTCCACCGAGCCTGCCAGCGAGGGGCTGTGCAGCTGTGCAAGCAGATGTGGTGATGAGTTCAGTGTTTTTGAGTCTAAGGTCTGGATGAAACTCAAGTGGCTTCTGTCACACAGGCAAGAACCATCATCAGTGATGACCTCTGGTAACACTCAGCTCTCAATGGGGTCATAACCAGAGCCTTCCCCTCCGTCACCATAGCCACTCAATACACATTGAAATGAGGTGCTGGAAAGCCAAGAAGCACATACGAGCCCTGCTAGGCTTTGAGATCATGCTGCTGTGGCACACTAATCCTCAGGCCAGCAGAGGGAATTTAGAAAGGAATATAGTTGGAAAATGCCACACACTGGTGTTTCCTCCTCACCCCAACACTGACAAATACACCAGAGGCATCTGGCCTTCAGCTAGGGTGCACAGTATGCTTCAAAGTACAAGGGAAACTGCCATGTTCAAACCCTTTGCATGCTGGAAATGCAAACACATTTTTCCTCCTTACTGCCTCCCTCTCCACTCTCTTCTAGTTTTGACTTAGTGTATATCAGGGCAAAGTGAAATAGCAGTGGAGATGCACTTATTTCTTCTGGTACCGCAAAAGAGAGATGGCCTCTTTTACAGGGGAAACAACCCCTGTGCTTACGGAATACCATTTTAAGAGCTGTAACTCTTAAATGTTTACATGATGCTGCATCTACTACAGCAACACATGTGATACCCACATTTCTGGTAGCAGCCTCCTCAGCCATCATTTTGCCACACACATAAGTCAGCAAGACCTCCTGCGTGTTGCCCTTGGAGTTCTGGCTTTGTGCCTCTCCTCCAACCGGTTCATACCACACTCATAGAATTCAGCAGCTTGCCATTGTGCCAGAGCCAAGCCATAAATCCCTTATGGGGAGTTGTGCTATAAATGTCCACTTGGACCTCTACACTGCCGGGATGGATCAGGCCATCCCCTGGGGCCACCAGGAAGTGGGCCCTGCCCTTCTCCTAGTCATGCAGTCACCCTTAGGGTGGAAGGGGCCAGGTACCCACTGCTGCTGCTTAGGAAGGACCCAACCTGTCTGGAGCACGGTGCTGTTGTTCAGCCACAGGATACAACATGCTGCCTTCCAGTTGTGTACAACTCTGGGTAGTGGCCCCTGTTATCAATAGGTGACATAAGGGATTGAGACCTGGACGCAGCTTGGTAGCTGCCCTTATGTCATATCTGAAAAGCCAGTCAACAAATAATGCTACAGATAGGGTGAGTGAGGAGAGCCCCAGCCACCCTGCACAATTCACTCTTGAGCAAGATGCAGAGAGCCTCACTGAACTTAGAGTGAGACAACTGAAGCTCTGCTCTCTGGGGAGGGATCTAGCACAGACAGATGGCCCAACAGAGTCAAACAGTTTTCACATTGCAGCAAGAGGTGGCAAGATGAGAACAGGCAAGAAAAGCTGTGGAGATAACATTCCTCCTCATGGCGTGGAAGCAGCAGAGAGCTGGTGCTGCTCATCAGCGGAGTGGGTGCAATTATCCTTCTAGAGAGCAGGCAGGTAGTAAGGTGTAATCATTCATTCGCAGTAAATTGATCTTTGGTCTCCTGCTTCCTCTCTCTTTCTAATCCTGGCTCTGATCCTCCATGATTATTCAGATATCAAACTCCTCTTTAGGTGCCATGATGTGCACTAGAAATCCAGCCATGGTCCACCAGTCTGAGCTTAGGAACAGAACAGTGGGTGCTATGGGATCATTCATTGAGGTCTCAGACAATGAAAGGACAGTTTTTTTCCCAGACCTTCTTACTCACTGCCAAATTTAATGAAGATACATATTGGGACAGTCAGCACTTTAGGTGGTGAGACCATCAGTTGTCTTCTGCAAATGAAAAGGGCATTTTTTTCACCCCTCTAGTTACTGAAGTTTATTGAGAGAGACTGCAAGAGATTAATTACTCCAGCTGAAAAGTCTGAGCCTGCTAAATCTCGTAGGGTGGCTAGCTGGGCAGCACTATTGCAACACGAAGATGACTCAGCCACATAGCATCTTTGTTGGCATCCCATTAACTGCTGTGGTGACGATTATTTCTTTATTGCTAAACCAAGTCTGTCAGTGGCTTGGGGCATTTCTATGAAAAATGTAACAGAGGAATAATAATTCAAAACATGTCAGACGAGAAAACCATGGCTCAACGTATCAGACTCCTTCTGCCTGAAAATCAATCTGTTCAGATTGTTCAGAATGGGTGAACCAATGCCACAGATGCCCATGACTTCACTGAAGGCAGTCCATCCTTCCAGGAAAGCAGAATCCTCTTCTCATACAAGTGCTCTTACAAATATAGAAACAGAGAAGAGCAGAGCAATTCTCAGAGTAGAACCTACATCAGCAGAACTGACTCAGAAGAGAAACTTGCTTTTCAAAGTTTTCCAAGAGGTGTCAGCTGCTCCTGGGTGAAATGATGCTAGCAGGCAGCGTCCAAGTTACTTTCCCACTGTGGGAACCAAACCCTTTCAAAACTGTTTTGACTGTAACCAAGAAATTAGAGAGATGGATGAAGCCAGCCGAAAGTGTGACAATCTCCTAAAGGCACACAGATGGTGAGCAGACACTGCAAACTGATTCACTTTGAGTGATCACTTTCCTGAAGCACATTCTGGACAGTTTTCAACCTCTCTGAGGACCTGAGGAAACCCGTAATTTCTCCAAGGCAAAATGAGGGGCGGGAAGGGAGAAGGAAAAAAGCATGATTTTTCCTTGAAATGCACATTCACACATAGTTAGTTATTTATTTGCCCTTTGACATTGGGAGAAACACATCTCTAAGAATGATCACCCGTGGCTCAGCCCAGATGGAGGTGGGCTACAAATTTCGTTGCTAGTGCTAACCATGAAAAGATTTTCCCGTTTTACTAGAAACCACAATCTCCCATCAAGTGTTCAAGTGATGTATAGCTTGGTAATTGTCCTGAAAGATAAGGGAAAGCCTCCTCTGTGGCTACATTTGATAGTGGCCTGATGTATGGGATTGCTCAGTGGAGGGTGTCTAGAGAGAGTGTGGAATATGCTTCTCTGCCTCTTCTTGCTGGGGAAACTCTGCTGGTGGCAAGCAGGATCCTGAGGGTTGAAAATTGCTTTCCCACATCTAACATCCCTTTCATAGCAGCCTTAGTCAGTTTTTGGCATGAGGACTAGAATTAAAGAGTTGTTTATAGCTGCTCCAGAGCCTCCTCTGCAGTGCTACCACCCCTGTGGCACCCGTGCACCAGAGACTAAGTGGAGCTGCTGAGACAGCTCAAAAGGGTAGGAGTGAAATGGGGCATGGTGGGGAAAGAGGGAAGAGGGAAAAATCTTCTGGAGGGGGAAATCTCTATCCACAGCAAGTGACAGAAGCTCCTTTTCTTGTGTCCGAGAAAGGGACAGTGGACAAACCCCTGATTGATTGACTATTAGAACAACACTGGTTGTTGAAAATCCAGCTAACCAGATAAAGCCTGATATAGAAATCTTCCAGCTTGGTGCTATAGGGAAGAGATGGGCCAGTTAAGATTTTCAGATAAAACTCTGTGATGTCTATTTTTTCACTTTCTGGAGACAAACGGGGGATGCTGTTAATAATGTGTGACAAGATTGTCCAAGCAATCGGGACAAGCAGCCGCTAGATGGCATGTCCATCCTCATCCAAACTCGGTATCTCACAGCCGTGAAAGCCCAGGGTACCCCGCTCATCCCACACAAACACAGCAAAAGGATAATAGATTATCTCAGATCTGCTCTAAGAAAACGCTGGCACAATTTGCAGTTATCTTGCATCGGGGATCTGCAATCTGATGAACATTCCTCTGTGATTTTAAAAGGATTTAAAAATAAACTGCACGCAGATTTTGCCAACTTGCTCTCGCTGGTTTCAGTGAAGATGTACTAGGCCTGCAAAGAGCATTTATGTGCAAAACAGCTCGTAAAAAGAAATATACAGTGCTTTGTTCTCCCACAGGGGGGCTAGTGAATTATTTGGATAGAACCCACATGAAGTAAGACGTTATTGGTAGATACTTTTTTCCAGATCCTCAGCTGCTGTTATGTGGTATACTTCCCTCATTTATACTAGCTGAGAGTCTAGTCTCTAGGTCTGCAATCAGAATTAAGCAAGACACCAAGTAGTCTTTGGAGAAAGGAGCTTTTATTTGAGGGGACTGCCAAACACATTAGATTTGGACAACTTTCTCTCAGAGATTTAATCTCAGAGGAACAGGCAGAACAGAAAAGGCCCAGAAGCAGGAGTGAATCAAGCACATTAGCACATTTATGCTGTGAGCCACAGTGTTTTCCATGTAGCTGCAAATATCTGAAGTCTTTAAAGCAGAAACTTCCAGTATAGCTTTAGTCTGAAAAACTGAAAAACTGGCTGGCACTATACATAAATTGAAAAGGAATCCAAACTTACAGATTTCCCTACCAAGTAATTCTTATATACCAAAAAAAAAAATTGGGTTCCAGTGCAAAAAAGCTTAAATCACCGCCCCCCTCCCTGAATTTGTTCCACTACAATATGAAGAAAGTTTAGAAGTATCCCTTGCCTTTCCTGTTTCTGCACAAGGGCAAAGAGTAGACTTTTATTTGGTGTTATTTTGAAATCATCCCTTTAAAAAATACTATTTTAATAATTCAGCAAAGTAACATTTCACGTTTCTCTTGTATGCCTGTGAACTTTTCTAGCACTTTTTAAAGGGTGAGTCAAACCAGCCCTAGCTCTCTGTAAGAAAAATTAGATCAAATTAGACAATGAATATATTTCTTTCTCAAACAGTAACCAAAAATAAATATTTGAATTTCCTAAACACATTTAAAACTGATGGGAAGCACAGAGCAAAGCTATGCAGCTGGGAGGGGAGGCTCACAGTGTGTGAGTTCTCTATGTTGCTAATCGCGGGGGAGCCGTGGTGCACCGCTGAAACTCTGGGGTGCTTTGTATCGTGCAAATAACGAATGTTCGTCCCCAGGAGAGCACTACTGGAGACCCAGCCCCAGATTTGAGACTAAAGAGAGACACCAAGTGGAAGAAAGACTCCTGACTAATTGCAAGTTGCCGGCAGCCCTCAAGGATTTAATTCCTCCGTGTGGTTTGCTGCAGCTTTATGTGCCTAAGCAGGTGATGCAGGGGTGCATCTGGGCACTTCACCGGCCACGTGGTCATGGAAACGCGCATCTATCTGCGTGAGAAAAGAGAGAGAGGCAAAGGAGGAAAAGAGATTCTTTCCAATGCATGGTTCAAAATGCCTTAACATAGCAGGGAGGAACTTGGAAGCCTCAATAAATGAAATTGAAAGGAATTAAGTCTCTAAATACTTTTGTGGATCTGAGCTTATGTAAGAGGTATTAGTGTCATAGGATTGTTTGTTCCACTCGCCTTGCTCCTTCAGGTAAATGGTGCCAGTGTTGCACACAATTCCCTGGGAAAATACCCAGCCTGCCAGTACCAGCTCCCAAATGCTCTCATTTACTTTGCAGACCTTGAACTGGGTTCTCCTTCCTT
>WAAE01018495.1:8534-40240 GCA_013400495.1 Nicator chloris | reverse complement strand
TATATATTTATATTAAATAAAAATGATATCATGTATAGACATATACCTATATGTCACATATGTTCATATCTATATAGAGAGATAGGGATTTAATTATAAATATATTACAGTAAGAGATGATGTATTTAATATATGGTATAAGGTATATAATAATTGCAATAATAATTATTATTATAATGGTAATGAGATAGTAAAATAGCAACAATTACAACAATAATAACAATAACTAAAAAAGCCACCACATCTCAACTCAAATCCTGCCTTTAATTTCACCCTTTTTCCCAGGCTTGAATTCCCAAAATATTCCAATCCACATTGCAGGAAAATGAGAAGAAAGGGGAGAAATGGGAACCAAAACTCCACAGCAGCACAGGGAGAAGAACCCCGAAATTCCAAAGGGGAAAGGAAAATAAAAGAGGGAAGAGGGAAATGGAATTTTCAGGACTCACCTTGACCCACTGCTCTGGTTTGGTGTCCTTCAACACCACGGTGAGCTCGGGTTTGTCCATCAAAATCTGCATTTTGGCACAGGTGGGGTCCTCGCTGGTGCAAATGCTGATGGGCACCATCCACATGGGGAAATCCTCCCCTGGAAAAGAGGGAAAAGCAGGAATCAGGGAAAAAAACGGCCTGGGAAACACTGAGGGACAGAGCTCACACGGGGCCCAGCTGCAGGGTCAGCGCTGGAAACGGAACTGGAAAAAGAAGGCCCAAATCTGAAGGCCCAAATCAGAAATGTCAGTTTTAGAGTAAGAATCAGAGGGGAAATGTCAGTTTTAGAGGCAAAATCTGAGGGGAAAGGTCCATTTTAGAGTAAAAATCTGAGGGGAAAGGTCCATTTTAGAGTAAAAATCTGAGGGGAAATGTCAGGTTTTAAAGCGAAAATCTGAGGGAAATGTCAGTTTTAGAGTAAAAAATCTGAGGGGAAATGTGTGTTTTACAGTCGAAATCTGAGGGGAAATGTCAGTTTTAGATTAAAAATCTGAGGGAAAATGTCTGTTTTAGAGTAAAAAATCAGAGGGAAAATGACAGTTTTAATCTGAAGTAAAATGTGTTTTAGAGTTGAAAATCTGAAGGAAAATGTCAGTTCTATAAGCAAAAATCCGAGGGAAAATGACAGTTTTACAGTAAAACCCCCCAAAATCTTTACATCAACTTTCAAGCCAAACATTTGAGTTTAGATAAGCACGGAAGGTGAGTGGAATCAGGGCCGGAATTAGCAGTGGCTCCCACCTGAGGTGTTTTTATTTCATTTATTTCAGCACCTCCACAAAACAGCTGCTCCCCAGCCTCTCTCTAGAAGTGACATTTCTGAAGGAATTCTGAGCCAAGGAATGCTGCTCTCCACGCCAGGATATGGAAACCACGAGTGGGAGAGGCCCAACCTTGACTTTCCTCACGTTTTCCCACCTGGATCCAGGCACAGCACAGGCCTGGGGCTGTTTCAGCTCCCAAAATCGCTGCTTTTGGATGAAAAGCAACAAAACCCAACAATATCCTTTCAAAATTGAGGTATTTTGTGGTTCTGTGCCCACCCCATTCCTGCTCCCAGCTCTCCTCTTACCAGTATATGGTCCACTGGCACAGAATTTCTTCTGGACCAACTTCAACACTTTGTCATCTTCTTGCTGAGGGGAAAAAAAAATCAAAAACAGAAAAAAAAGGCATGAAAACGAGAAAAGGGGATGATTAGCACGTTTAATTCCAGTCTCTGCGTGTCACTTCCCTCTGTCTCATGGAATGACTTGGGTTTTTCCCCTCAGAAAAAGGCTCTGCCTCAGGAATTATTGCAGAGCACAAATCCCTGTTTTAACAGCCACGGCCTGGATTTGCTGCCTGACTCCAGCTCCCAGGCCCTGATCCTCCCTCATCCTGCAATCCTGTGGAATAAGCATAATTGGAGTGGAATCGTTCCCTTCCCCCCTGCAAACATTGCCCACACGGAGCAAAGTCAGCAAACTCCAGGGATCCAGGGAGTTTGGGGATGAATCCACAGGGATTTGGCACCTCCCTCCCGTCAGAACCAGAGCTGTGCCCACACAGAGCCACCCTCGACCCAAGGGAACGCTCGAAATCAGGGAATATTCTTCAGTTTGATCCAAAATGAAGGCACAATTCCATTTTTACTATCCCTGATCCGAGGGAATGCCCGAAATCAGGGAATATTGTTCAGTTTGATCCGAAATGAAGGCACAATTCCATTTTTACTATCCCTGATCCGAGGGAATGCCCGAAATCAGGGAATATTGTTCAGTTTGATCCGAAATTAAACCACAAGTCCATCTTTACCACCCCTGATCCGAGGGAATGCTCAAAATCAGGGAATATTGTTCAGTTTGATCCGAAATTAAACCACAAGTCCATCTTTACCCCCCCTGATCCGAGGGAATGCCCGAAATCAGGGAATATTGTTCAATTTGATCCAAAATTAAACCACAAGTCCATTTTTACTATCCCTGACCCGAGGGAATGCCCGAAATCAGGGAATATTGTTCATTTTGATCCGAAATTAAAGCACAATTCCATTTTTACCACCCCTGATCCAAGGGAATACTGCTCAATTTGATCCAAAATGAAGGCACAATTCCATTTTTGTCACCCCTGGTAGAAGGGAATGCTTAAAATCAGGGAATATTGCTCAACTTGATCCAAAATGAAGGCACAATTCCATTTTTACCACCCCTGGTATAAGGGAATGCTCAAAATCAGGGAATATTGTTCAATTTGATCCAAAATGAAGGCACAAGTTTGGTTTTACCTGTTCAGCCTCCACGTAAATGAGTGGAAATCCCATTTGTTTGGTCCACGTGTTCATCACAGCAGCAATGGGTTTGCCACTGGCTTTTTCCAGGCTTTCCCAGAGATCCTCTGTGGGAGAAAAGGATTTGAATCAGGGCTGACAAAGTCTTGATGTGTCAGGTTTTATTAGGGACAGCATAGGGGAAGTTGGGTTCTTACTCCACCTTTTTTTACACTTCTGTGTTTTATTGAAATTTAACAGGTGACAGGAAAAACAAATGGAAATAATTTAAACCTCCTCAGGGAGGAGAGAGGGGAGAAGCAGCTTCTTTACTACTGAAAAACCTCAATCAATACACATTTTGATACAAAAATTAACATTAAATATTCAAAGAGAACATCATTTTCCTTTAGGGTTTTTTATGTATTATGTCAAAAATTGCTGACCAAACACCACGGATTGGATTCAGCTGATGGAGCTTTGATGTCCCCACTTCCCCTGATACACAAAAACAAAAGGTTTCAAAGCCAAATGATCAGACTTTGACCTGTTTAATCACAGGATCAATACTGCAAAAGGCTCTCCTGGCAAAGCAAAGAACATTTGTGAATTAAAGCCATGGTCAGTGGTAAAGCCCCTGCAGATCACCTCAGCCACACATTCCAGGGACAGAAAATCCCCAGGGATGCTGAATCCTGCTTGTGCAGGGCACGAAACTGGGAACAAGCCAGGGATTCCCTATAATTTCAACGATCTCAGGTGGAAAACCAACAGTTTTGAGTGCAGAAATGACTTTTGTGCCCATCCCAGCTGACCCAGTTACCTGTGGCAGCGTTCCTCTGCTGGAACTTGGTCAGGTACAGGTTCATTCCTTTCCGGAAATCCTGGGAACACGCAAGTGGAGATGTCACAGAGCTTTCCTACCCTCCCTCTGCTCTGCATTTATCCCCAGCAATCAGCCAAGGAACCTTGAAAATCACTAATTCCTTCTGTATTTCCCATTTTCTCGGGGTTTTTTTTCCCAGACAAGTTCAAACAGAGCTTGAAGTGGAGAAATTTTCAAAATACAGAACAACTTCATTTTTTTTTTAAACCCCCAGTAATTTTAGCTGTAAAAAATGCCCTGAAATTTTCCACCTGAATAATTTTTGCTGTAAAAAATGCCCTGAAAATCTCCAGCTCCCATCCCTTTACCTCGTCCCCAATGTAGTCGTGCAGCATCCGGATCACAGAGGCTCCCTTGCTGTAGGAAATGGCATCAAATATTTCATCCACCTCGGAGGGATGGCCCACACTGACCTGTGGGAAGCAGGACAACCCCCAGTGAGAAGGATTTGGGCTGCCAAAAAACTGGATTTTTGTTCGTGGCCGTGTTTTAGAGTTGAAAATCTGAGGGAAAATGCCAGTTTTAGAGGTGAAAATCTCAGGGAAAATGTCAGTTTTAGAGGTGAAAATCTGAGGGAAAATCAGTTTTTGAGGTGAAAATCTCAGGGAAAATCAGTTTTTGAGGTGAAAATCTCAGGGAAAATGTCAGTTTTAGACTTGAACATCTGAAGGAAAATCAGCTTTAGAGGTAAAAATCTCAGGGAAAATGTCAGCTTTAGAGTTGAAAATCTGAGGGAAAATGTCAGCTTTAGAGGTAAAAATCTGAGGGAAAATCAGCTTTAGAGGTGAAAATCTGAGGGANTTTTTTTTTTAAACCCCCAGTAATTTTAGCTGTAAAAAATGCCCTGAAATTTTCCACCTGAATAATTTTTGCTGTAAAAAATGCCCTGAAAATCTCCAGCTCCCATCCCTTTACCTCGTCCCCAATGTAGTCGTGCAGCATCCGGATCACAGAGGCTCCCTTGCTGTAGGAAATGGCATCAAATATTTCATCCACCTCGGAGGGATGGCCCACACTGACCTGTGGGAAGCAGGACAACCCCCAGTGAGAAGGATTTGGGCTGCCAAAAAACTGGATTTTTGTTCGTGGCCGTGTTTTAGAGTTGAAAATCTGAGGGAAAATGCCAGTTTTAGAGGTGAAAATCTCAGGGAAAATGTCAGTTTTAGAGGTGAAAATCTGAGGGAAAATCAGTTTTTGAGGTGAAAATCTCAGGGAAAATCAGTTTTTGAGGTGAAAATCTCAGGGAAAATGTCAGTTTTAGACTTGAACATCTGAAGGAAAATCAGCTTTAGAGGTAAAAATCTCAGGGAAAATGTCAGCTTTAGAGGTGAAAATCTGAGGGAAAATGTCAGCTTTAGAGGTAAAAATCTGAGGGAAAATCAGCTTTAGAGGTGAAAATCTGAGGGAAAATGTCAGCTTTAGAGGTAAAACCTGAAGGATTCTTTCTCCCCAATAATCCACTGCTGGATTGTCTGAGAGGAATCCGTGCCCCCAGACAAGGAAAATTCCCCAGACATGGCTGGGCCAGGGCTGGAGTGGAAGTTAAACACACTTTAAGTTATATTTTGGTGCTGGATCAGATTTAAATTAAATTTGGGGAACTTCCTTCAATCCTTTGCTTCCCAAAGGCAGGGAAACTGAAACCCAGTGGGAATGGTTTCATCCAGGGACGGCCAGCAGGACACAATCAGGGCGTAAACCACTCTAGAACGCCCTGCTGGACAAGGGCACTTCCCAAAAGTTACTTCACCAAATATTTCTTAAACATTAGAGGCCCTAGGAATTAGAACTCCTAGGAAATAGAATCCCAAGGAATTAGATCTCTAGGAATCAGATCTCTAGGGATTCCAAGGGAGTTTTGGGAGGAGAGGGAGAGCAGAACCCACAGAGCGCAGCCCCAACCCCGGATCGCGCTTCGCTCGGCGACGGCCCCGAAATTCCCTTCCTAATTCCAGGGAAAAGGGGGGAAACCAGGGTGGGAAATGCGGATTCACCTCGA
The DNA here is from genome assembly GCA_013400495.1 of Nicator chloris. Classification (NCBI taxonomy): domain Eukaryota; kingdom Metazoa; phylum Chordata; class Aves; order Passeriformes; family Pycnonotidae; genus Nicator; species Nicator chloris. The sequence goes on along the minus strand of WAAE01018495.1, from coordinate 34,615 downwards.
TGGGGTGGCTGTTGTCTAAGGCATCGAGCTCCTGGGCTCGTGTGTAGTCAGCAGACACGAACTGGGTCCAGATGTCGTACTCGGGGAAGCAGTGATCCACGCACAGGTACTCGATCCACGAGGCAAAGCCCTCGTTCAGCCACAGGTGGGTCCACCATTCCTGCAGGGACACAACAAAAAGAGGGATAAAGGACAAAATCCTGAGGGATTTGTACAGTCAGGATGAGTTGGAAGCTTGGTTTGGTGCAGACTGGAATAATATTTATTATAATTGTATAAATAGAGTTATATCGGTTTAATTGTTTGGGTTGAAATGAGTGTTTAATTTTATTTTTCTCCAGCCACTCCTAATTATAACAGGTCAAAAGCCAGACCAAGGCGGTTTTGGGGCTTCAAAAGCTGATTTTTCTCATCCAATCCTGGTTTTTACAACACAAGAAACTCCAGAGGCTGTGGAATATTTGGATTCAAGACTCTGGAAAAGCAATGTCAGGTCTGATTCCCAGAAAAAGCTGAAGTCATGTGTTACCAGAACCTCTGAAAATCCAGGGTTTTATCAGTAAAATCATTAAATAATAAAAATAAAGTCATGGAATAAATTAAATATAATAATGGAAAATCATTCCATTTTCCATTTATCAGTGGAATTTCTTTATGGATTATGGGCACCCAAAACCAGATTTTGGGCAGGATAGGAAGCAACTAGAGATGAAAAATGCAATTTTGAAGGTTTAGGTACCATAAACCATCATTTAAATATTAATTTTTTTATCATTGTGTGCTGCTGTTTAGGGGCACCCAAACACAGATTTTGGGCAGGACAGGAAGTGGATGGAGAGAAAAACTGGGATTTTGGAGGTTTAGGTACCATAAACCACCATTTAAATACAAATGAATTATTTTAACACAGCGTGCTGCTGTTGAGGGGCACCCAAAACCAGATTTGGGGCAGGATAGGAAGCAAATTTAAATAAAATTGGGATTTTGACAGGTCAGGTTCCACAAACCACCATTTAATTACTAAATTAATTCTTTTAACATGGGGTGTTGCTGTTTAGGGGCACCCAAAGACAGATTTTGGGCAGGACAGGAAGTGGATGGAGATAAAAACTGGGATTTTGGAGCGTTTAGGTACCATAAACCTCCACTTAAATATTAATTATTTTATCACAGCGTGCTGCTGTTGAGGGGCACCCAAGCACAGCTTTGGGGCAGGAAGGGAAGCAGATTTCACTACAAACTGGGATTTTGGAGGTTTAGGTACCATAAACCACCATTTAAATATTAAATTAATTCTTTTTAACACAGCGTGCTGCTGTTGAGGGGCAGCCAAGCACAGCTTTGGGGCCGGAAGGAAGCAGATGTCACTACAAGCTGGGATTTGGGAGGGGCAGGTACCATGGTGACGAGGTTGCCAAACCACTGGTGAGCCAGTTCGTGTCCCACCACCAGAGCCACCCACTGGCGGGACGAGGAGCAGGAATTCTTGGGGTCGATGAGCAACGCAGTCTCCCTGTGTTGGAGACAACAACACAACTCAGCAGCCTGGGGACAACCCCAGGGGGATCAAAAGCACAACCCAAAGGAGGTGAAATTACCTAAGCAAGCTAAAAAGTGAGGAGAAAAAAAAAAAAAGGCAAAAACAACCCCCTCACCCCAAAAAACCAACCCCAAATCTATTTCAACGTAGCCACGAAATTCTCAGGGTGAGTTCCATAGCTGCTGGAATGCTTTGGAGCAGGAGTTATTTTATGGCATGCAAGAAGTGGGGAAAAAAACCCAGGCAGGAGGAGGAAAATTTTATTTTTTATTTGTCAAAATGCTCCCCTAGGGAATTTTTGGAAGCTCAGCTCCCTCTGTGCTCCGGGGTGGGCGCGGATCCCGCCCCTCTCAGCGCTCCCAAAGGAATTCTGCCTCTTCCAAGAGGTGTCAACACCAATTTCTCCACTGTGGCACATCCCAGCCCTGCTCAGGGACCTCTGGAACGCTGCAATTCCAGGGAAAAACCTCCCCAAGGATGGAGCCTGCAGGCCCCCAAAGGGGCAGAGCAAACTCAGCACAAAGCGGCAAAATTCACAGCTCCATCCCAAAAACTCTCCTCATCCAGGATCAATATATTTGTATTTTTTTTCCTCATAAGGAATAAAATATTAAATTTCATCAGAATTGCAATAAGCAGGGGAAAATTTGAAACCTGGGCTCGAATTTGTTTCGGTTTTTAAAGGCTGAATTCAAAGCTGAGCAGAAGAAATCCCAAATTATTTCAGGATTTAAAGTCCAAAGCTTACAAGCTGTTCAAAATTCAAGGAAATCCTCCTGACCACCAGCACAGAAAATGAATATTAATATTAATATCAAGCAAAAGTGCAAAAGCTTGATCAGAAGAAGGAAAAAAAATCAAACTGCAAAGGAAGGCGAGTTAATATTTTGGATTTTCCCATCTCCACACCGTTACTCTGTGGCTGCCAAATTGACCTGTGAGGTAAAATAAACTCTCCCAGCTGTGTCAGGACATTTTATTGGGGGGAAAAAGGGGCCAAGAAGGTTTTGTCCATTTAAACCCCTCAGCCTGTGGCTGATTTTTACCTTCCTGAGCTGTAACAGCACCACCAAAATCTTCCAAACCAAACTAAAAATTCAAAGTATTGGCTCTGTCTGATTTGGGATGACACCCAGCAATTAGAGCTGCCTCAAATGAATCCAATTAACTGCAAGAATTAGTGAACAAAGAGGGGGAAAGACAGTATTTTAACATCATACCTATAAGTAACAAGGCCCCAGTTCTCCATGGCACCTTTATAAAATAAATACAGAGGTTTATTGATATGGATCCATGCCTCTTCCCAAAGGTTGTTTTTTTTAATTTAATTTTTGTATAAAAACATTCAAATAAAACACAATTTCAGCAATAAAGCGAGTTACTTTACCAGCAGCAAAGTCTGCAATAGCTATGAGATCAATTTTAGGAAGAGGGTAAGGAACATTGAAGTAGTCCTTATAAAAAGGCAGAGTTTTAGCAGCAACCTGTAAGAAACCAGAGGAGAAATGTTCTGTTAACCTGGACGTGGGCAACACCTGGGAAATTGTCACTGAAACTGAGAAATCAGGATTGAAACGAAGGAAATTAGGACTGAAACTAGGAAATTATGACTGAAATTAGGGAATTACGACTGAAATTTGGAAATTATGATTGGAACTAAGAATTTATGACTGAAACTATGATTGAAACTAAGAAATCAGGATTGAAACTAAGGAAATTAGGACTGAAACTAGGAAATTATGACTGAAATTAGGGAATTACGACTGAAATTTGGAAATTATGATTGGAACTAAGAATTTATGACTGAAATTAAGAAATTTTGAGTGAAACTAGTAAATTACGACAAACTAAGAATTTAAGACTGAAATTAAGAAATTTGGATTGAAACGAAGAAATCATGACTGAGACTAAGGAATTATGAAGGAAATTAGGAAATTTTGTCTGAAAGTAATAAACTAGGACTGAAACTAGGAAATTGGGACTAGAATTAGGAAATTTGGACTGAAATTAGGCAATTTGGACTCAAATTAGGAAATCTGGACTGAAACTAAGAAAGATTTCTTCCAAATCCAAACTCGGAATTTCAAATCAAAACTTCAAATCAGAACTTCAACAGGACCAAGAAACTACCAAGAAAAAAAACCCCAAAAAGCCCCAAAAAATCCCAAAACTCACAGATTTATGTGAGTGACCAGATCCCAAACCCCCCAGAGCTGACTGAGATTTACCTCCAGGGCCAACTTGCCCTGCTCAGCCTTGCCCCCAGGGATATCCACCCGCACGAGGACCCCGTACACATCTACACCCCGCAAAAAAACCTGAAAAAAACCCGAAAAAAACACCAAAAATCACAAAACTCACAGCTTTATGTGAGTGAAGGGATCAGAGTCACACCCAGCACCCCAAACCTGACTGAGATTTACCTCCAGGGCCAACTTGCCCTGCTCAGCCTTGCCCCCAGGGATATCCACCCACACCAGGACCCCATACACATCTACACCCCACAAAAAACCAAGAAAAAAATCCCAAAACCCCATGAAAAATCTCCCAAAACTCACAGCTTTATGTGAGTGAAGGGATCAGAGTCACACCCAGCACCCCAAACCTGACTGAGATTTACCTCCAGGGCGAACTTGCCCTGCTCGGCCTTGCCCCCAGGGATATCCACCCGCACCAGGACCCCGTACACATCTACACCCCACAAAAAACCAAGAAAAAGAAACCCAAAAAGCCCCAAAAAACCCCAAAACTCACAGATTCATGTCAAACATCCCTCAGACCTGACTGAGATTTACCTCCAGGGCGAACTTGCCCTGCTCGGCCTTGCCCACGGGCGTGTAGACCCGCACCAGGACCCCATACACATCTACACCCCACAAAAAAAAACGGAAAAAACCCCCAAATCCCCCAAAACTCACAGATTCATGTCAAACATCCCCCAGATCTGACTCAGATTTACCTCCAGGGCGAACTTGCCCTGCTCGGCCTTGCCCACGGGCGTGTAGACCCGCACCAGGACCCCGTACGCATTTACACCCCACAAAAAAAAACCCAAATCCCCCAAAACTCACAGATTCATGTCAACCTTCCCCCAGATCTGACTCAGATTTACCTCCAGGGCGAACTTGCCCTGCTCGGCCTTGCCCACGGGCGTGTAGACCCGCACCAGGACCCCGTACGCATTTACACCCCACAAAAAAAAACCCAAATCCCCCAAAACTCACAGATTCATGTCAACCTTCCCCCAGATCTGACTCAGATTTACCTCCAGGGCGAACTTGCCCTGCCCGGCCCGGCCCACGGGCGTGTAGACCCGCACCAGGACGCCGTCCTGCGAGCGCGCCTCCACGAAGTCGTACTCGCCCACCACGAAGGCCACCAGGTACGTGGACATGACGGGCGAGCGCGCGAACTTCACCTCCACCAGGCTCTCGTCGTCGGGGTACGGCCGCCGCTCCACCACGTTCTGCGTTGGGGAGGGACACCTGGGGTCAGCCAGGCCACAGGAATTGGGGTTTGGGGCTCCAAAAGCTGGGGTTTGACCCAAAGGATGAAGGGTTTTACAGCGCGAGGAATTGCGGGTGAGGAGCGTTTGGATTTGAGTGGTTCTTTCCTTTAGGGAAAGGAATGTCAGGTTTCATTGTCGGAGAAAGATGAAATCATGTGGTACCAGAAGGTCTGAAAGGCCAGGTTTTAGCACTAAAAACCCAAAAGGGAAATGGACAAAAAGCAAGGAAACTACAAAGAAAAAGCCAAGGGAAAAAAAGAAAATCAAACCAACAAAAACCCAAAAAACCAAAATAAAACAAAAAAAAAACAAGGACAAAACCCCCTAAAAACAAGAGAAAAAAACCAAAAACAAGGAAAAAAAAGCAAAATGGGATTTTGGGGATTTCTTTATGGATTTCACCCCTGCAGCCTCACACATCAATTTCAAATCAAAACTTCAAACCAGAACTCTGAAGAACTTCAAATCTCAATTTCATTTCAAAACTTCCAATCAACCAAAGTGGGAATGAAATACCTGATTTAAACAACTCCAAAGCCAGGCCAGAGCAGCTTTGGGGCTCCAAAACCTGAATTTTTTTTACCCTAATGATGGGGGTTTTTCACAGCACAAGGAACTTTGGAAGGTGTGGAACGTTTGGATTCCTTTGCAGGGGTTTGAGAGAAGGAAGGTCAGGTGTAATAAGCAGAGAAAGCTGAAATAATTTGTTACCAGAATCTCTGAAAATCCAGGTTTTTAACACTAAAAACCCAAAAGGGAAACCCACAAAAAGCAAGGAAACAACAAAAGAAAAAGCCAAGGGAAAAAAGAAAAACAAACCAACAAAAACCCAAAACCCAAAAAAACCCCCCAATGACAAAACCCCCTAAAAACAAGAGAAAAAAACCCAAAAACAAGGAAAAAAAAACCCCAAAAGCGGAATTTTTGGGTTTTGTTTATGGATTTCACCCCTGCTGCCTCACAGAATTTCAAATCAGAAGTCCAGGGGAACCTCAAATCACAATTTCAAATGGAAGCTTCCAATCAGCCAATATATTAATATATTAATTATATTATCAATAATAATATAATTATTATCAATAATAAACACATTTTAGATGAAAATTATAAACATAAATTTATATATTTATAGATATTAATTTATATAAAATATCTTAATACATTTTATTTTAAAACCTATAAATATATATAAATAATATATCCAGTAGAATATTTGTTAATTGATTAAAACCATAATGAAAATACCTCATTAAAAGATTCATTTCCTTTACTGGCACGTGAAAACTTACCATATTTGACAAAGCTACTCTGTCTTTGGGAACCACCAAAGAAATATCAAAAGTTGCTTTAATTGCAGGCTCATCCCAGCAAGGGAAAGCTCTGCGAGCATCAGTAGCCTGGAAAAAGAGAATGAAACAAATGAATCACAGGAGATCATGGCCAGAAATTCACAGAAATTCACAGAAATTCACAGAAATTCAGTTTATTGCCAGCAAAAACGAGGGAGAATCCTGGTTTGGTCTCCTCACTGCACTCCTGAGCTCTGAATCAGCTTTTGATTCTTATTTCACTCCTGATTTTAGATCAAAAGCCCTGAAAAGGCCTCAGAGCTCTGCTGGAATTGTCCAAATGGAGCAGAGTCAGGGTAGGGGCACTGAGGGCAGCCAGGTGTGCACAAACCACCCCAAATTTGTCCAAAATCACCCCCAAAAATGCTCAGTTTGTGCTGGGGTGTGCCCTGGGATTCAGGAAGCCATGGGATGCCAAATTCCCTGGTTTTCTCCAGGTTTACCCAGTAGGGATGGCCTTGGGGATGGTGTGAAATGCCCAGAGAAAGGCACAGGGCCCTCTGGAAAATGGACTTTTTTTAATTGAACACTTTTTGTTAAAAAAAATTCAATGGATGCACTTTATAAAGGGGAGTTTTATTGAAAGAAAGAGATGGGTTTGAATGTTGCAGCTGCTGGAGGTAGAGGGTGAATCCCACAGCAGAGGGAAGAATTGGCCAGATCCAGGATTTATTGACCTTGGGGCCCTGAGGTAAAGGGCAGTAAGGAAAAGTGGAAAAAAAACCTGATAAAACAAGGGAAAAAACCTCCAAAACAAAGAGAAAAAACCTCCAAAACCCAGGGAAAAACCCAAAAGCAAGGAATAAAAACCAAAAACCGAGGAAGAACCCCCAAAACCCAGGGAAAAACCCAAAAGCAAGGAATAAAAACCAAAAACCGAGGAAGAACCCCCAAAACCAAGGGGTGTCCAGGCACCCCTTGAAGCTGATGCCAACAAGGTCAGCCTGGAGAGCCCCCGTAGGTTCTGGCTCTGCATCCACCACCCCAGAGCAACACAGAGACATTTAGCAGAGCCACCTGGTGTCTCAATAGGACACAAAACGAAGAGATGGACTCTGTCAGAATCCTGAAAGCTAATGATTGACTTGATTTTCCATCTGACTCTCTAGAGAGTATTTTCAGACAAGCCCAGAGATTGGTAGGCAAAGTTAACACCTCTTCAGTCACGTTGGTCAAAACAGATGTCCATCAAAAGATTCTCTCCTCTCAGAAGGAATTCAAACATTCAAAACTAGCACAAACAATTCTCTTATTTACAGCAAAATCTATGGGAAAAGAGTTTCAGAGCCTAAAACAGCAGAAGGCAAAAACCCCAGGGCCACACGTGTTAAGATGTTCAGTGAGGAGAAGGACAGAACGCTTTGGAACCAAACCCAAGGGGTCTCCAGGCATCCCTTGAAGCTGATGCTGACAGCTTTTAGGTTTTAGCTCTGCACCCACCATCCCAGAGCAACAGAGACATTTAACCAGAGCCACCTGGAGTCCAAGAGCTCTCATTTGAGGCTCGTACCTCGAACTGGGTGACGGCGGCGTAGCGCGTGTCCCCGCTGGGCGTGCTGTATTTACTGCGGTAAAAGCCCTTCATCTTGTCGTTCAGCTCCCCTACAAAGTCTATCTTCAGCGTCCCCGTCCCTGCAAAACAAACACACAAAGCCCTGGGGTCGGCAGGTGATCAAGAGGAGTGGATTCGGGGTGGATTTTAAACAAAAGAAATGAATAACAGTAAGTCACCCACGGGACTTTTGGGTCTTTTTTTAACCCAGCTGGGATCGACCTTGGAAGTTCCATGCTCCAATCCTCACCTCGATCCTCACCTCGGAGCAAAGTTTGCAGCACTCTGGGGTTTAAGGAATGATGGCAAATGAGGGAATCCTCAAAGCCACGATGGAGCTCTGGGCCTGTTCAAAGCCCTTAATCAGGCTCAGGATTAATTCTGCCCTCGGTGTCTCAGGGTAAAAAAGGTAAACCTGAGCTTGCCAGCCAAGATCCCACAGGATCAAACATTCCAGCTTCATCATCATCATCACCATCCCACAGTCTCTGTCTTTATCCAGATGAAATTATTAAAAAAATAAAATTCCAGATCTGCCCTTGGTGTCTCAGTGCAAAAACAGAAGAAATCTGAGTTTGACAGCCAAGATCCCACAGGATCAAACATTCCAGCTTCATCATCATCATCACCATCCCACAGTCTCTTAGTGGTGTTTATCCAGATGAAATTATTAAAAATAAAATCCAGATGAAATAAAGCTTTATCCAAAGTGAGGAGCTGAGTTTTGACAACCGAGGGGGTTCCTCAGAGCTGGAGCAGCTTCAGAAAAATCCGAAGGTGAACAGGGAGGAAAATCCTGTGGTAATGCCAGAGTTTCCTCTGCCCAGAGGAGTGACAGGAATTGCAGCAGGGAACTCATTGCTCAGGGGGGTTGGAGGCAAATTTCACCACGAATCAGACAAAATCTGCGATTCCAGAGGCTCCAAAGTGACCCAGAGGGGACAAACTCCCACATCCACAGGGAGGAATTGCAGGGAAGGAATTGCTGTCCCTCTCCAGCCTTTCCAAGGGCAAACCCCTGACCCACAGGCAGCAGGGGAATGGCTCTTACCTTTCTGCAGGGTGCTGGGGAAGGACAGAGTGACCTTTTCATCCTCGTTTTGATAGTTGAACCCTGTGGCGTGAACCTCTGCAACGAGAAAAACGGGGTCAGAACCATCCTGGAAAGGGCTTTGTGCTCAAAACCCAAATCCAACTTCAAATTCACCCCAACCAGCTGAGCTCAACCATTCTGAATCAATTCTGAGTGTGAGGAACCACAGAACAACCTCGTGGTGGGAAATGCACAGCAAGGAAAGCTCCTGCAGCACCCAGGAGTGAAAGCTGTGCTGAAAATCCCCAAATCTGCAGGAAAGACAGGATCTGTGCCCCAGAAATGTTCCTGTGGGAATTCCACAGCAAGGAAAGCTCCTGCAGCACCCAGGAGTGGAAGTTGTGCTTTTGAAAATTCCCAAACCTGCAGGAAAAACGGGATCTGTGCCCTAGGAAGGGTGAAATACAGCCCCAAACTTCTCCCCTTGCTGCTAAAGGCTCCCATCAGTGCAGCAGGATTTGTATGAATTATCCCAAACAGGATGCTTAGGATTTATTTACCTAATTTGTGGCTCTGGCTTTGAAAATCCCATTAATCTCCACAGCAAGGGAGGGGGGTTTGCCTGGATTTAACCACAAAATAAATGTTGATTTTATTTCAGAAATGTCTTCAGAAGCAGGGCCCTGCTTTGGGGCTCCTGCCCTGCTCAGGCAGAGGATCCCAAAGCCACCCAAAATGAGGCACTTTGGTGTTTACATAGCACAGGAACCATTTGTGGATGCAAAAATCCAAACTATGAGGCCAGGCTGGGAATCTGCACGGGGATGAAAGTGTCCTGGAGCTTTGGCACAGCCAGGAGGGAGCACCTGGTGCTGCTTCTCCCTTGCTAATTCATCAACCCCTCTGAGGGAATGTGGATCTGTTCTCCTCCAGACAAAAAAACCCCATCTGGAATAACCCCACAGAACCTCACTTCGCAAGTTCTGCTCCCTCCGTGCCCAACCTGTAAGAAATCATCATTTAAGAACTTGAAATCTGCTGCAAAGCAGCATCTTCAACTGCCAAACTCGGCAAGCCCGGACACAACAACCGAGTTCCTCATCCCAAAACAACAACGTGCCACTCAACCGAGTCCCCGAATGACAAAAGGCGGTGTGAAATGACAATTTTAGTCACAAAAGGACTCGTTTTCCACGCTCAGGTATCACCGGAGTGTTCGGTTTCAGCCCCAGCACACCGCGGGATGCTCCATGTGACAAAGGGAAATGGAAACGTGGTTTTGTGGTGGTGACATTTCCAGCGCTGTTTATTCTGCAGCGGTGTGATTTCAGCCTTAAGCCTGAGTTAATTCCAACCTCTGCTCAATGCTGCAGCTGCAGGAATGAATTAGGTTTAACTGCAGGTTTCACAGAGCTCTGCTCAGTGTTTAATGGTTTTAAGTTTAACTTAATCGGAGTTAACCAACTGAAAGGCTCCAATAACACAGCAAAAAACACAAGGCAGAAATAAATTACAGAAATAAAAAATCTCTGCAGGATCAATTTGAGGCTCTCCTGATCTGTGCTGAGGAGTTCCAAGATTTTAAATATCAGCTGCAGCAGGGATGAGCTGAGCACTAAAGAAGAATCCATGCCAAGGACACCCAGCTGCCAGCAAAGACCAGGAACAAAAGTTGGAGTTTTCTTCCTAGAACTGGGGATACTGAGGCACAAAATGAGACAGGACAGGAGAAAATCAGCCAGGAGGGGAAGATTTAAAGGAGAACAACCCTGATGGATTGGAATTGGGTTCCAGCAGAGAGGAGCTGAGTGCTGACCCCATGGATTTGGACCCTGACTATTTCCAGAGTCCCACAGAGCGATGAGGGGCTGGAGAAACGTTGGGAATTGATTTATTTATCCTTATTTATCCTTCTTTATCCAGGAGCAATCCTGCTGCTGCTGGCCAGAGGTCACTGAGCACCTGAGGGAGGCTGGACAAGGCTCAGCCCAGGAATGCAGCAATGTTCCCCTCCTGGGTTTTCAAACACCTCTCGCAAAGCCACAAAAGTTTTTATCTTTTTTTGGTTTTTTTACAGCTTCTAATGGCAACGATCCGATCCTGGAGACAAACAGCACTGCAGGAGCTGAGGATCAGAGTTCCAGCCTCCTGAAACTCAGGAGGACACAGGAATGTGCCTTCTCTGGAGCTTCTGCCAAAGGTTGACAATGGATATCGAGTTTCCCCCTCCTCCTCTCTCAGTTCTCAGGTTCCCTAAGTGTGTTTGAATTTGTGGATCTGCTGCTTTGGAAGTTTTAACTTGTCCCAAAAAGCCCACAGAGGTGAACATCACCAAGGCTGGAAGATGAAACCTTGAAACCTTCAGGGTTTTGTAAATCTCAAAGCAGCTCCTTACAAACCAGGGCACAAACCAAAGACTCCAAGTTACATTTTCTTTTTTGTCGCTGTCGTTGCCGTTGTTTAAACTTCTCATTCGGTGCCAATAATTTAATCCAGAGCAACAGAGCCATGGAAAACCTAAACAATACTTTTTGTTGGAGTTGAAGGGAGCTGCTTCTCACAAAGATGTGATTGCAGCAAAAGGCTGTCTGAATTCCTAAGGCTGCAATACAAAAGCTCCTGAAGAGAACAGCCCGCTTTTGGCAGCCCACAAACTTCGGAGGGTTTGGCACTGCAAGGTTGCAAGTTAATCACTTGCACATTAGAGCACAGCCTGGCCCGAGCCGCAGCAGAAAAAGAAAAAGCTGCTGCTGGCTCCGTGGATTTGGGAGGAAAAAGAAAAAAAAAAAAAGGGAATTATTTTTTTTTTGTCAGGGAGAAAAAGCAAATAAGGAATGAGAAAATGAAAATAAAGGGAAGAAGCAGCTAGGAGTAAGATCTGAAAATTAATGATTAAAAAAAATGAGAAAAACGACACAAAGCAGAGAGGGGCTGCTGGAGCTTTGAAGAATTGAAGTGGGAGAAGTGGGAGCACCCGGAATCCTGCAGCAGCATTTGGAATAAATCCCATTCCCTGCAAATGCCAGGGGGATCCATCCAGAACAAGCCCAAGCTCTGCTGCCCCTCGGGGGTGGCTCCCGACCACAAAGCCCAGAGAAAAGCGTGGAATTTTTTCAGCATGGAATTTTTTCAAGGAGCTTGGCCTGGAGAAGTCCCAGGTAATTAAGGCAGTGTGGCTTAATGACCCTGCATTCCCAAGGGAGCTGCGAATTGATCACATTGCTTCAATCATCCCTGTGCTGACCCAGCACAGCCCATTCCCGGGAATGCTGAAGTTTCCCAGCCTCTCCACACTTTTCCACGAGTTTCACTCCAAAATCCTACAAGAATCAGAAATATTCTCATCTTTCAGAGACTCCCAGCTGGGAATAACAGAATAAAATAACCCAGCCCTCCTTCAAATCCTGCATTAAAACTCTGTCACTTCCAGTCTTCTCCAGAAAAAAAATAATAAACTAAATTGAGCTTTTCCATTCCTGGGAATGCTGAAGTTTCCCAGCCTCTCCACGCTTTTCCAAGAGTTTCACTCCAAAATCAGAATCAGAAATATTCTCACCTTTCAGAGATTCCCAGCTGGGAATAACAGATTAAAATAACCCATCCCTCCTTCTAATCCTGCATTAAAACTCTTGTCACCTCCAGTCTTCTCCAGAAAAAAAAAAAATAAAGCAAACTGAGCTTTTCCACAAAAAAAAGGGAAAGTTCCCAAGTGTCTGAAACGACTGCAGACTGTGCCAGGCAGGGGTTGTTATTCCCTCCTGGCCCAGGAGGGAATTCCTGTTCCCATTCCCTTCCTTCCACTGGCATTCCCCTGGAACCAGCAGCAGCAGGAAGGGCATTTTTCCTCCAAAATATATATAGATTTTTTATTATTTTTTTTTAATTTTCCCCTTTAGAGGCATTTCCCTGATCCACTTGGCTGCTCACGAGTGCAGGCAGGGATGCCAAGAGAGGGGTGGGAGGGGGCCAGGCAGTGCTCCAGAGGTACTACTGATTTTTGGGTTTTTTGGTTGATTTGGTTTCTTTTGAGGTTTTTTTTTTGTTTTTGTTGTTTTGGTTGTTGTTGATTTAGTTCTTTGGGGTTGTTTTGTTGATTTGATTTGGTTTTTTGTTTGTTTTTTTGGGAGGGGGCTGATTTGGTTAGGGTTTGGGGGTTTTTAGTTGGTCTGGGGCTTTTTTGGTTACTCTATTGGGTCAGTGGATACGTACTGGGTTTGGGGGTTGTTTTTTTTGGTTGATGTGGTTTGGGGTTTGGGTTTGTTGGTTTGGGGGTTTTTTGGTTGATTTGGTTTGGGGTTTGGGTTTTTTAGTTGATTTGGTTTGGGTTGTATCTTTTGTCTGGGGGTTTTTTGTTTGGTTTGGTTTGGGGGGCTTTTTTCGTTGATTTGGTTTGGTTTTTAAGATGTTTGTTCCTTATTTTAAACACCAGCCAAAACCCTGATGTCACATCCAGGCCCATCCCCACCACACTGGGAAGGGAAAGACCAAAATCAGGAATTCTGCCCTTAAAAACCTCTCCAGGGTTGAAGTACAACCCCGAGTTCCCTCCATTCCTCCTGCTGCACAGGGAAAATCACAGCTTCCCTCCTTTCCTCCCAGGCTGCTGGGATTTCCCACGGGAAGCTGCCAAGCCTCCAAAAATCCCTGGATTGGAGCAACTCCTTTAGATTCCCCCAGGAGCTGAGGAGATTCCAAGCTAAGGACCAAATTCACCCATTCCATCAGGATTTCACAGCTGCTCAGGAGAGAGGGAGATTCACGGGAAGCTCCAAACTCCTTCGCATTCCCCGAGGATGAAACTCAACCCCTTCCAAAATAAAACTGCACCAACTCATCTTTGCAGCTCTTCCTTTGGCTCAGCCAAAAGACACGTGCACAAATTCCACTGGAATTCAAGCAAATTCACTGTTAAATGCCATTGGAAATGTTAAAAAAAAAAAACAAAACACCCAACGAGCTCTGGAGGGAAAAATCAAAAATAAAAATATCCCAATGACTCGTTGTGATGGGTGGGAGGAGCCAGTTTTGACTTCAGCCATGGAAAATTCTGGTGTTTCCAGCAGCTTTGTTCCATTACAGCATTCCTGGCACAGAACACATCCAATCTCGGCACCGGTTTTGGGCTGAAACTGAGGGATTTTCTGCTCCCCAGTGATCAATCTCTGCTGGTTTTGTTGCTCACTCCTTACAGCTCGGGTGTGGATTACACAGCAAAATTTTCACTTTGACTTTCGAGCTTCGGGGATCCTCCCTCAGCTTCCTGTCAAACATTGGGCAATAATCTGATTTCCCTGCAAATCTGCATTAAAATTCCAAAGTCCAACCCGATGGACAGGGGGAGTGCAGGGGGACGGAGTCGTAGCCAAGATCTGCTGGGCAGCCACAGGCCAAGGGGGCACTAACAAGGATTTTGGGGGAAAAACCCGAATTATTCTGCACAAAAGTCACCAGATCAGCTCCTTAAACACGGGCCAGGGATCTGTTCAACAAGATCAAGATCCTGAACAAGATCTGTTGAAAATCTCTTTCCCCCAGCTGCTTTTCAGGGCTTGGAAAGGAGATCAATGGCCAATCATCCTTTATCTTTAGCGAGGGTGAGACAAATCCTTCCCTACACAACAAGGGCTGCCAGTTCTTTAAAAGCCACCACGAACTTCTGGCTGTTTTTCACGCCTGCAGCAGAATCTGATGTTGCCTTGGCTGGTTCACACTTTTGGGGAGCAGCTCTACAACTGCCAGCCCCAAGCTGAGCACAAGAGCAGCGTTAGCTCCACATGGAATCTTCCCTCCAAAGCCATTCCAGGGAATCTTCCCTCCAAAGCCATTCCAGGGAATCTTCCCTCCAAAGCCATTCCAGGGAATCTTCCCAAAACCATTCCATGGAATCTGCCCTCCAAAGCCCTTCTGCTCCTTGGCACATTCCCAAAACTCTGAGATCCGTTTTTAGCCCCGTGCATCCTGGCTGTGATGATGGTGATTCATTCTTTTCATAGCTTTTGAAATTTTCTTCCAAAATTTCTAAATGTTTTGGATTTTTTAACGGATTTTATTAGGTATTTTAATTAAATTTTGATTTTTATTGATTTTAATTTGATTGATTTAAAATATATTTTTTAAATTTGATTCATTTTCATTTTATTGATTTTAAATTAATTCAATTTTATTCATTTTAATTTGTTTGATTTTAACTGTATTAATTTTAATTTTATTGATTTTATTTCTATTTATTTTATTTCCGTTCATTTTAATTATATTCATTTAATTCTATTCCATTCATTTTCATTTTATTCATTTGATTCTATTCCCTTTACTTCTATTCATTTTATTTTTATTGATTTGAATTCTATTAATTTTATTCATTTTAATTTTATTGGCTTTAATTCTATTGATTTGATTTCCATTCATTTTCATTTTATTAATTTTCTCCAGGAAAAGGTGCTTCTCCCCTTTATTTCCATTTTCTCCAGGACAAACTGTGGAATTCCTGGGTGCTTCATCTCTTTATTTCCGTTTTCTTCAGGAAGAAGTGTTTTTTCCCTTTATTTCCATTTTCTCCAGGACAAACTCTGGAATTCCTGGGTGCTTTTTCCTTTTATTTCCATTTTCTCCAGGACAAACTGTGGAAATCCTGGGTGCTTTTTCCTTTTATTTCCATTTTCTCCAAGACAAACTCTGGAATTCCTGGGTGGCACTGGGTGGAACAGACTCCCTGCTCTAACCACTCGTTATCGCCTCATTACTCAGGAGGAGAAATAACTCTTAGTAAGTTATTTCTCTCTCTTAATAAGAGAAATCCCTTCTTTTGAGTTATTTCCTAGTGCCAGGGGCAGCCCCGAGGTGCCAGGGGACACTTGGGGACAGTTTTTTCCATCCTTTCCCTATGGGAAAGGCTCCTCCTCCTGTGACACTTCCTGAGCTGAGCTCTGCTTTTCCACACACGCCCTCCTGCCAAAGCAGCTTCCTCAGCTCCTCACCTCAGCTGCCCTCCCCCCAAAAAATCCTCTGGGTGCTTAAAAAATTGGCAAAAAAAAAAAAATCACCAAACCTGTTTAAATGCAAAGACTGGGTGGAGATGTTCTGCTTGGAATCGTGGAATTCCAGAGAGTTTTGGGGTGGAAAGGACCTGAAATCCCACCCAGTGCCACCCCTGCCATGGCAGGGACACCTCCCACTGTCCCTGGGTGCTGCAGCCTGCCCTGGGACACTTGCAGGGATGGCAGAGACACCTCCCACTGTCCCTGGGTGCTGCAGCCTGCCCTGGGACACTTGCAGGGATGGCAGAGACACCTCCCACTGTCCCTGGGTGCTCCAGCCTGGCCTGGGACACTTGCAGGGATCCAGGGGCAGCCACAGCTGCTCTCTGCCAGGGTCTGATCAGCCTCACAGGGAGGAATTTCTTCCCAAAATCCCCTCCCGAGTCCATTTCTCCATCTGTAAAAGTGGAGCAAGGCTCCACGGATCTGGGAATTCCAGATTCCATTCCATCATGGAGTGGTTTGGGTGGGAAGGGACCTGAAATCCCACCCTGTGCCACCCCTGTCCCTGGGTGCTGCCAGCCCCAGCCACTTCCCTGTAGAAATCCATGGGATAACATCCCTCAGCAGAACTGGAATCACCCCCACAAAACCCACTCCAGAAATTCACATTCCTTTTCTTCTTCAGGTGTCCAAACACAGCCCTCTCCTCCACCTTCAGCCAGCTGGTACACAAATAACAGAGTTACAATCGACCCAAACAACACCTTCCTCCCATCCACCACCACGATCATTCCATTAATCCCTAAGCAGGGATTTAACCAAGTGTTTTCTGCCATCACTGTGGTATTTCCCTTGTGGAAAGGGAAGCCCTGCACCTTTTTGTTGTTCTCTGAAGGGTTTCAGGAGCAGTTGGAGCAAAGAGCAGAGGCTCCCTGAGAGCCCCAGGAAGGCTGTGCCCACTGGGAGCCCACGGAGCCTGTTTTCCACACCTCCTTCATTTCACACTTCAGCTGCTAAAGCCCTTGTGGTGTTTGCTAATCCCCTCCAGATATAATTGGGGAAGTCAACGACTGCAGCTGAGTGTTACAAATTTCTCCAGGAACTTCCATTCCTCCAGCAACTTTCCCTGAGCTGGATCCTACCCTGGTCTCCTCCACACAATCACCCTTCTCCATGCTGTCCAACACACAGAAAATCCTGCTGAATGCCAATTAAGTGTTTTCTGTGCTCTCCAAATCCTTTCCTGTGAGTATTTCCTACTGCAGGCCGTTATTGATGCATTCCCTGTCAGGAATTTTGTCAATATTCCCAAATCCATAGGTACAGATGATGCTCTCAGAAGTCTACACGATATCCAGATATAAAAATAATATCAAACCATATCATAAAAATAATATCACCCCTCAGGAGAGGTGGAGGAGACTGAAGGAATTTCTTTACCACAACACAACTGCAGGAATTCTTCACCACAACACAACTGCAGGAATTCTTCACCACAACACAACTGCAGGAATTCTTCACCATAACAAAATTGCAGGAGTTTTTTCACCATAACACAATTGCAGGAGTTTTTTCACCATAACACAACTGCAGGAGTTTTTTCACCATAACACAATTGCAGGAATTCTTTACCTAACTCTTTTGTAACACAACTGGCAGTGATGAGAGCCAGCACGGAATCAAGATAAGGAATTCTGTGCTTCCAGGGGTGGGGCTGAACTTCTCAAACCATGACATCATTTTGCTATCAGGGCTGTTGGCAGCAGCTCCCAGAGGCAGAAACGAAACCAAGCAGGGCTCCTACCTTCGTCTCCTTCCGGGGCGTAGGACGCGGTGATGATGTCGATGTCGGCGCAGTTCATCACGATTTGGTTGGTTGCATTTTTCACCTGCAAGAGAAACTCCATCAGCACCAGGAAGAAATGGGAATCCCCATCTCTCATCCACCTAAAAAGCACCTCCAGCACGTGCTGTTTGAAGGAGGATTGGGTGCTTGGGATGGGAAAGGAGAATGAGGTATTGCAGCGCTGCTCCCGGAGCGTGAGCTGTGCTCAGCCACTCATCTCCGCTGGGAATTATTTAATGCTGGGCAAAAAAAGGCGCTGAAAAACTTCACAATGGGGCCCTTGTGCAGGCCTGGGAATCCAAACCCAATAAAAACTGATCCTGAGCCCATCAGCCTCCTTAGGGGTGGCCTAAGGGAGACCAGAGTGAAAATCTCTCTTGGAGACGATCACCAACACGAGCTCTGTGCGTGCTCCACGCTGTCAGAACTCCTCGGCTTAAAATCATCTGCCAGGAGATTCTCCTTCCCCTTTTCCTGGGAGCTTCCCTTCTGCCAGCTCTTGGCTCCACACACTCTGCTTTATTTACCAAGTGCCAGCTCCCAGCGTAGGAATAAACCGTGGGGCTGTGCCAGTTCTCTGTTTGAATGCGAGAGCCTGAATACAGAGGAATTCAAATTAAATATAAATTAATTACAAAGGGCTAAAATATTTGGGAGTTAAACCAGGGAGTTACTCAGAAGTTTATGGCTGGAACCACCAGAATGATCAGGCTGGATCAAGCTGGGAATCCTGCTTGTCCAGGATAGAATTTCTAGCAGGAGACACCAGCAAGTTTCTTAAATAAAGGAGTAAAAATTTCTGTGACAGCCAACCAGATTTAACACAGGCACGAAGAAACTGCTTCCTACCCCAAAATCAGCTCACTAAAGCCTAAGAAACTCCATCCTTTTTCTCTTTTTTTCCTCACTGTTATAACCTTAACATGCCCTGTGAACACCTGGAGCCATCACTGCAGGTATCCATGGCTGAAGTGGGAACCAGGAACCCCCTGGAGCTCCCTCCAGCTCTGGGATCTGGGTGCAGGAAGGACAAGGAGAGTCCAGAGGAGGCCACCGAGGGATCAGAGGGATGGAGCAGCTCTGCTGGCAGGAAAAGCTGGGAAAAGTGGGATTGATCAGCCTGGAGAAGAGAAGGTTTAGGGGTCACCTGGGTTTAGGTGACCAGTACCTGAAAGGAGCCGGGAAGGAAAATGGAATGAATTTCCAAGGGCCTGAAGTGCCAGGAAAAAGGGGAATGGGTTTAAACTGCCAGGGTTGGATGGGATGTGAAGAAGGAATCCTTCCCTGTGAGGGTGGGGAGAGGTTGGAATGGATTTCCCAGTGAAATGCCCATTCCCATGAAGCTGTGGCTGCCCCTGGATCCCTGGAATTGTCCACTGAAGCACCCTGGGCCAGTGAGAAGTGTCCCAGTGGGACTGGATGGGATTTAAGGTCCCTTCCAACCCAAATTCCAGGATTCCAAGCCTCTGTGCATGCTCAGGCCAGCTCACCTCACAGGCAGCACACAAACTGTGATTTGATTTTGTTTCTAAAGCCCCAAGAAAAGGCTCAGGTGTCCCCCACTCCTCCCTGTGCCATCAGGGACCTGAGCGAGAGGAGGAGCTGGGAATAAATAAACCAGGAGTGGTTCCTCGCTTCCCTGGGACAGAAAAACCAAATTTGAGTCCATTCATGGACAAAGGAGGATGAAGGAATTGAAATTTGTGATTTCCCAGGTGTTCCCACACCCCTGAGGATGCTCCATCCATGAGCCACCACCTCACGCAGGGAGGACCAACCCCACACACCCCGACCCAGCCAGGAATTTCTTCTTGACCTCTCTGACCTAACAAATATCCCTGGCTTATCCCCAATTATGGAATTGTTTAATTAATAAATATTATGTAAAGGTTTACAGTTCTTGAGCAGTGACTGTTGGTGCCTCTCCCCAGCTCCTGCTCCCCTGCAGCGGTGTCACACCGAGAGGTGCAGCACGGTTCTTTTCACCTCTTGATGGAATTAAAATCAAATGAATTTTAATTAATAAAGCCAGCCTGACTGTGAAAACAATGTTTTTGCAAAGCACTGAGAGCAAGTCTAACAGATGAGGTGACACAGGGTAGATTTGATTTTTCCAGGAGAGATTTATGACCTGAAATCCACATTTTTTTCAATTCTGAGTGCATGAAAGTGAAAAATTACAACGCTCCCCCAAAACCCAAAAATCAAAGCTCAGCAGTTTTTCCCACAACACAGCAGCTTGGGGTTTTTTTCAAGGTTTTTCTAAAATGCAGAAAAATCAGGATGAGAAAAGCTTTTAATAAATGTCTGGAGACTTTTATTCAATCTATAAATCCAAATCTCTCTGGATTCGGAGCTGTCCAAATTGCAGACAATGTGAGTTTAACAATGGGCTTGATCTTTAAAAAACAACTTTTTCCAGGACACAACTTTCAGTGCAGCACTGAGCCTGCAAAATAAGAAAGTTTAGGTTTCAGCAGAGAAAATCCAGAGGCTCCTTAAACAGGCAATTACCTGGTTTTAGATATTTTTTTCTTTAGTTCCTACCAATATCAAGCCAGTTTTATGAGAGGGAAGCAGAGTTGAAAATATCTAAAATTAGTCAGGAGGGTAAAAAAAAGTTCCTTTCCCAACTATCCCCCCCCCCAAAAGGGTGAAATTCACTGTACAGGCAGAAATTCTGCCTGTAGATCTCCCTAAAAAAGGATGAAATTCACTGTACAGGCAGGAATTCTGCCTGTAGATCTCCCTAAAAAAGGATGAAATTCACTGTACAGGCAGAAAGTCTTCCTGTAAAGCTCAGCACCTTCTGAGGCTCTGAGAATTTAATTCACAGGGGAAAGAAATTTTTCCTGTTGCCACCTGGGCTCCAGCAGGAGCCTCCTCCCCGTGATCCACTGAGGTGCAGCCACACCTGTGAGAACAAAAACAAAACAGGAGCAGGACCCGCCCCAGCACAGTTCACTTATGCCCAGGAACAGCTCAAAAGTGAATTTCTGTCTTTTATCCCTTCAAAATGCCACGTTCTGGAAGGCTGATACTCTGTTAAAGCTGGGAGTTTGATGTATGAAAGGGTAAAAAAAGCAGATTTCTGCATAAGGTATAAGCAGTCAGCAGGGGGGACGTGTGGGGTTGTCACCCTGCTTCACCTTGCTCTGGAATATAATAAATGGATTTTTCAGCAAGGAGAGGTTAATTGAGAGAAGAGCAGTTCTGCACAGCTCAGAGCTCAGGTGGGCCAAGAGGAATATCTGGAGGGAAGGAATGGTTCAGGATTGGAAACTCCTGGCTTTTGAGGAATTCAATTGAATACTGAATTAATCAGAATTCAAGCACCTGTTTTGAGGTCAGACTCAGGCACCACCAGCAGGGAAGGGAAAATACAGCCAGCAGCAAAAAGCAGCTGAAATCCCCCCAAAAGTTTCACATTTGATGGAAGAAGAGCTAAAAATGTCAATTATTTGGCTCTGCCAAAGAAGACCTAAAGGTGCTGTAAAGCTTTTGGTGGTCAAAGCAGGAAAGGATTTGATGGAAAATATTCTTCCAATTTTTTAGGATATTAGGAACAGGGATTCGAACTCCAGCCTACCTGAAATACAGGATGAGGGATGCATCCAAAGGGATCTCCTGGAGCCAAAATTAATTCTCCAGAGCCCAGATAATTCCAATCTTGTCCCATGGCTCCAAAACCCTTTTCTAAAAGCAGCACTACAACAACTGTGTGTGTTTTTAGCAATTTTGTCTCTAAAAACAGACACCTACATTTACTCCAGTTTTGTGTTCCAGGGCGTGTCTTTTGTAAGAATTAAAACCCTCAACGAGGAGAGCAATAAAGAGATTTATTAACCTGCATCTCCAGCAAATTCCAATGGCCAAGGAGTGAAATTAACAACGCCAGGACTAATTGGCCCACTGGAAAAATTCCCTTCATCCCAAGGTGTCGGATTCACAGGGATGAGTAAATTGTTCACAATTCCCTTTTGTGATCGCTGCAAATCCATCCCAGTCTTAGGAATTATGGGGCTGAAAGAACCTTTTTGGAGGGGAGGAGGGTAAAAAAAACACCCTGTTTTTGAGCTGATGACAGAAGGAGAGCCTTGAGGTCTTGCCAGGCCCTTTAACCCTCCACTCCAGGTTTAATTCCCTGTGCTGGAAGTACAAATTCCAACGCTGGATTTATCCTGGATGAGTTCCCCACTCCCCAGGAGCACAAATACTACACCCAGCGAGCTCCATTTCCCCAGGATTCCACACCAGAGTGTCACAATTAATCTTTAACCAGAGGGATGGCTCTATACATTCCTTAGGCCAGCAGATATTGCATAATTAACCTATAAAAAGCAGCAGACAAGCAGTTAAATGTTGCTAAATATGCCAGAGATGCATTCAAAGCGCTGCAGAAGGGATTTGAAAGAGCCCAGGTTGTAAATTCTTCCCAGATAAGTTGTTCTACGAGCAAGGAGCACCACGGTGGAGTTTCCAGGCAGGGATGTGAATCATCTCCAAGGAAGGGAATTTATGGGCCGGGAAACACCAGGAAGTTGGGAGGCAGCCCTGCCCCTCACAGGTGATCCTCCCTCTGGAGCATTAAAAACTAGGATTTGAAAGCCTAAAGCTGGAGGCAGCTTTGTTTCTGCTGCTGCACAACACCAGGGCCACACATCCCCTCTTTGTTTCAGCCCTCCCAGGAGCCAAAAAAGTGGAAAAACAAAATTTAAAAAAAAAAAAAAAAAAAAAAGGAAAGTTTGACCCAGACACTGAGTAAGTGCCCTGTGCTGATAAGCAGGCCCTGAGAGCCAGGGCTGGCATAATTAAAGCTCCAACCAACAGAGGAATAATAGAAATGAACCATTTCCACCCCACAATGTTAATTGTGCTCGTGGAGAGGCATCCCCACGCCCTCAACAAATCAAGTTGAAATGCTGGGAGATGACATGAGTGGCAGAACAACCACAGGAGTGTGAGCAGGAGACTCTGCTCCAGCCACACTTTGTCCCAGCTGGGAGCAGGGCTCCTTGGGAAACAGTTCATTTGAGGATTTTTGGGGGGGTTTCAGCTGTGATAAATGGGAATTATGGACTGCCAGTTTATGTAATTGTTACACAACAGCGCGCACTTCAAAAGTATTCGTGTGGCCACAAATGATATTATTGAACAATCTGGAATAACCCCTCAACATTTTAATAGATGGCTTGCCAGAGCCTTCGGAAGCACAGCTCCTAAAAGGGCTGTGAAATTAAACTTGTCAGGATCTCAGGATCATTCCTTTACCCAGGGGGGACAATTCCCTGAGCTGAACACGGGACCAAACCACAAACAGGTCCCACTCCTTTTTCCTGGCTTGGAAATCTGCTGCCACCTCTTATCTTTTGAATCACCGGGAGGTTTTATCCTCTGAAGATTATCTGGAGTTGCCATGCAAGTGGCAACATTTATTATCCTGGCACAAAGTGTTTCAGGTTATTTATAGGACCTAAAGCCAACACAAGTGTCCTGCCCCAAAGCCAAGGCTGGGACTTTTTTTTTTTTAGGGATTGAAAGCCCCAAATTTTCCACGGAGGGCTGCAAATCCTATTACTGGAGAGAGTAAGAATGATCAAGTGTTTACTTGTAATGCCTTGACTAAACACCACGGCCTGCACTAATTCCACTCTGCTCTTAAGGATGCCAAATAACAAAGCAAACAAAGCACTTTGGAGGCTCTGGAAACTTTTTCTTGGTTTTTGGGGTTTTGGTTTGGTTTTTTGTTTTGTTTTTTTTTTGGTGTCAAACCTCAGAATTCACCCCGTGGTTCAGAAAGGATCACTGGTGTGGATTATTGCCATTATCCAGCTGGGATGGAGCAGAGGAGCTAGCAATTATTATTGATTTGTATTAAAAAAAAAAACAAAACAGCTGGATCTTCAAGAGGATCAGGTATTTTCCCACCCAAACATCAAAAATTCTGTGTTTTAACACAGACCCACTTTTGCCTCGATGAGTTTCCAGCGACTCCAAAGCTCTCAGCTGCTGCTGGAAACAGAACATCTCTGGTGAGCTCAGGCTGAGGTAGAAAAAGCCAACAGGTCCTTAACTGAAGTAATTTCACCCTAAAAGCACCCAAATGTCTTCTTTTTCTAGACCAGCTCAATAAAAATATGCTGATAGTTATTATTTTTTGTTCATCAAGCCTTAGGCAGAAAGCATCCTGCGGGTGAGCTGGTTATTCCTCTCCCCATCAAGGTGCAGAGCAGTTCCCCTCTAATTTTCTAGGATTTCCCTGTGCTTTGGGCACTTGGCAGCCCCAGGAAACCCCTCCAGATCCCCAGCCCTACTCAGGCAGGTGAACTCACCCCTGATCCACTTCCCTGCCCTCACTTCCAGGCAGCTGGGAGCGGTTCACGGTGTTAAAAGTTATCCAAAATAAAGATACATTCTTCAGATCTGTTCTAAAAACCTCTCCCTCTGCCCTTTGTTTTGGTTTTTTTTTTTCCCTCTTCTCCTTTCTCCTGTGGGAACACCAGAGCAGCTCTCCAGGATGTGAACAAGGGTTTTTTTACAACCTGGAACCTGTGGGGTCACTGCTTTTCCTCAGCTCATGCCCTCGGCGGTGGTGGGGAAGTGCAGGATTCCACATCTCCAGGTGGAATCTGCTGCTCCAGGAATCCACCTGGACACAGCAGGATATCCAAAACACCTCCCCAGGAATAAACCCTGTGAACCAACCACCCCGTGCCGGGAGGAACCTCTAGGTATTCCTGCATCCCAGCGAAGTTCCCCAGGCTGCTGCTCACCGCTCCTCTCTCCTTCAGGCTTTTTAAGCCACTGCTCCCCTCCCCCCGAGTGTTATTTTTAACCTGGATGATTCCAGTGATCCCATTTACAGCCCCACAGCTGTAACAGGGCCGGGGAGCAGCGACTCGGCTGCCAGGACAGGAATAGGTGGCTGGGATTAAGGCGGAAGAGATCGGGAATGTCTCAAAGCCAACCACCCCAAAAGGCAGCAGCGGCCCCGAGGCTGGAACCAAACCCCAGAGCCAGGATCAAATCCGCGAGGAGATTTAGGTTTTCGATATTTCTGTCACATGACACGAAGTTCCTCGTGTCTGCTTGGGTTCCTGCAGGTCCCCAAAGTCACAAGATTCCCCATCATCCCCAGCCTTGGGCCCTCCCCAGGGAAGAACTCGCCCTCCTCTCTACCTGTGCTTCCCATCCTGCAGGTTTTATTGCCTCCTTGCATTTATTACCTCGCTTTAAAACAAGGTTTAACCACCCCTTCATCACAGCAAGGCTTAGATTTGCTCACATGACAACACTTAAAATCGCCCTCAAATATTTTTTTAAGCTCTCTGTGCGATGATCTAATTTCCAGGAAAAAACAAAACAAAAAAAACCCAGTTATTCCTTTATAATTCTGTATCTATCTCAAATCGCAAAGCGAAAAAAAAAGACAAAAAAAAAAAAAAAAAAAAAAAAAAAAAAAAGACGTGAAAGCAAATTCGGGAAATCTTGGCAGAGCAGCCAATGAGAATGACTGGGAGAGACTTGAAGGATTTCGCAGAACTGGTTCCGGCTCTGAAGCACGAGCACGGCGAGGAATATTCTTCTCGCCTTGCAGAAAAACGCGGCGTTTCGAGCCCGCAAACCTTCTCCGCGCCGCTCATCCCCAGCCTCTCTCCTCCCAGCTCTCCATGACACCGAGGCCTACCCTCACCGAGCCGCACACACCGGCGGGGACTTCTCCTTTCACCGCTTATTTGGCTTTTCCAGCAAAATCCCGATCCATCCCCAGGCCCGCCCGGCAGCGCAGCACGGGGACGGGGGGGGTCCCTGAGGGGCTGGGGGCACCGGGGATCCCGGCCGGGCACATCCCGGCCGCGCCGGGGTTATCCCGCATCCCGGCCCGGGCCAGCCCTGCCCGGGAGGAGCCGCCCGGAGGGACCCGCGGGGGCCGCAGCGGCGCTGGGCGGTGCCCCCCCTTCAAGCCGAGCCGGGTTTAGGGGGTCCCGGAGGGGTTTTGGGGGGTTTGGAAGGGGTTTGTCCATCCATCCTGAATGGAAAGACAGGGAGGAGAGGCGGGGGGAGCCCCCAAGGGCCTCCCTGCACCTGCCCGGCCGGGCCCTGGGGCTGAGCGCAGCGGGCATGGGGGGATCGCAGCGAGGGGCGTCCCTCAGGGCACGGCTGGGGAGGGGGGCCAGGGGTCCCCTGAGGGGGGAAAGGGGCAAAACACCCTGGGGGGGTGGGGCGGGGATGGAGGGGTCCCTGGGGGGGCTGAGGGGTCCCCTTGGGGGGGCGCG
>WAAE01018492.1:0-107944 GCA_013400495.1 Nicator chloris | reverse complement strand
GAAATCCCTCAGACAAGAGCAGAAATTGGCAACTGCTGAATTTGAGCTAAAACACACACCATGAAATTTGTGTTCCTGCAATTGCTTGTGTGTATACATTTGGAACAAGTTTGTGATGCTCTATCAGTGTCAGTGCTGTGAAAGATGAAGTGACTTTGACATTTAATAAACATAGAAGCAGGTTTAAAGTCATGAGCAAAAAAGTTGCAAACATTTTCTCATAGCAAGATTGGAACTTCTTTTAGATTCCAGATGTGATTTTACATCACTGTCTCTGGAGAAAGCAACCTTTCAAAATCAGCCTTGAAAACAGTGTTATGGTTGTCATATCCCAAGGTAAATAACAGGTTTGTTGGTTGTATCATCTTGGAGAGCAAATTTTACTTGTTTGTTTGACTAGAACTCCCAGTCCTTACATTATTTAGAGAATTTATTTATTTATTATTTAGAGAATTCTTCCAAATGAAGAAAACTCCTGTAATGATCTCATGTTTGCAAGGAAGTGGATAGACCATGAGAAATGGGAGCCAAGGCTTGCAAACAAGGTAGCAGTGAATTGACTGGCAAGGAGAGACATAATGACAGCATGAAAGCCAAGGAAATCTCAAACAATTAAAGTTCTTGCTTTTCTCTTTTAATCTCATGTAGGTGAAAGTACTGTAATTTTTATCTGGAGTAGGAAATCTCAAATTAGAAATACATAAATAGATATGTAAGTTATGGAAGATAAATATTACTTCTTTCAGAAATGTCTTAAATATTAAAGGGAGAAATAGACATTTCCAGGACAAGTAAATGTTCATAAATACTTTATCATGCACTAAAGCCAAATAGTATAAGAAAATAATGTGGAAGGGTGTTTCTTATTTTTGAGTCAGAAGAACAAAATTCCTCCTGTAGGAAAAATAGGGCATTCTCTTATCCCACTGGAGTATCCTAATTGTTTTCAGGGAGTGAAACATCAGAGATGTTCTGTCCCACAGCACTCAGTGTTTTATAACAATAATTTGGGAAACTCAGGTTTCTCACTCCCAGAGTCTCCATTTGTTCAAACACCTGCCCAGGACATGCAAATTCTTTACAAACAAAAATATTTCCCGAATGTTACATAGCTGACACAAACAAAAAGCAAAGTAGGAACAAAACAAAAACAAACCAACAAAAAATCCCTTCTTAAAAGAAGAAAATATCCAAAAATCAATTTTAAAAAATTGTATTTAGCTCTACCCTGTGTCTCAACCAATGATCTTTTGTTGCTGGCAGGAAATAATGAGTAAATACAAAGTTCCTTGGGGAAAAAATATCAGAAATCTAAGTAAAGGCAATAAATTTACTCACTAGGCCCTTGTCCATGGGGTGAAGGTTAAGATTTATCATCTGATTACCTCCCGGTTCAGGGAAGCCAGACACTTGCAAAACTTCAAACCACAAGATGAACTGAAATGATTTTTATCTCCCACACAAGTGGTTGGTAGATTACAACCAACTTTTCTTCTACATGAAGAAACTTCTCCTTGGACCTCAGCCACTGCCTTGGAGCAGTTACCTCATAAGCCATAAAATCTAACCAAGTGAAAAGGTGGCCACACATTTCAAACTAAACATCTCATGTGAAAAATGGACCTCTGAGCAAGTAACTGATGAGTGATAATGGTGCTGTAACTCAACATTAACCATGCTGCAAATATATGTGTGAATTCTGCTCTGAAAGGGCAGAAACCCTCTTTTAGAAAATCAGATTTTCAGAGCAGGCAGACATAATATTTTACGTCATGTCATCTGCCCTCTACTGACATTCAACTCAAACCGATATGTGGCCTTTCAAGTAAAGTCACCGTTCCATACGTATTTTAGATTCTAGCAACTGTGTGCTTTGCTTTGACAGGACGACTGGTGGCTTTGCCATTAGGTAAGGTAGGACACTGACCTTCTCAAAAATACACAAAAAGCTCAAAAAGCTCACACAACAAGCTCAGAAGGGAATACATTAAGCAGCTGCTAATCCACGAGCAATTCAAATGTATGTTACAGAATAAGTCTTTGCTGAAACCTTTGGAAGAGCAGCTGCCACAGGGTACCACATTTTGTACATTCAAAGAAAGATGTAATACTTTGGAGGAGAGACCACCAGAGCTCAGCAGAGAGAAGGCAGCCCCTCAGTCAGATATCACAGTTGTTGCTAACATGAATTATTGCAAAACACCCTCTTGAAAGTATTGTCCTACTGTTGCAGGTAGTTCAATGGCTATTTTCAAGAAATGTATTACCTCAAGCCAGTATGTTACACTAAAGGTTGTCCTGCAAGTCCCAGAGCCAACAGTGGGCCAGCAATTTGCCTGCTCTCTGCTGGGGCCTTTCTGTCTCTAACTTCATTCAAAGTAAAAACCATGGATATCATGGTTTGGTTTCGTAAGGGAATATTCTATGGAAAACACTGGAATGGTGGTTGAAAATGAAAAGAGATGCAGTTTCCCACAGAACCTCCCAGAAATTAAGTGCAGGAAGTAAGAAGCAAAGAACTTCACAGGTTCACCCCTAGAAGTTTGCAAGTGGAACGGAGATCCCTAAGAAAATCTAAAAAAGGACAAGAAAAAGAGAAGCAGAAGAAAGAGGGACATTATAATAAAATCAAACATATGCTCAGCACAAGTGAAGTCTGCATAGTGCTGTCTTGTCTGTGAAGATTTCTGTACTTCACTTTCTTGCTAACTGGTGTGAAGGGTATGTCAATAATCAATGCTGACAGCTGCCTTGCACTAAAGGAGCTCAATAAAATTCATCTGGCTTGATAAACTTATCAGTGAGTTACACCAAATTTCAGCGTTGCCTTTTTTGATTTGTCATTTATTATTACCATTAAATTCCAGCTCAGCACTGCTACAGTCAGCAGCTTGGTCAGCCACCTGAACCTATCATTCCAATGATAGAGCATCTGCTAAGCACAGAAGAAAGGGCTTGCTTCTGTCCTATTCTAATTTCAAGCACACAACCAAAATCTTGATAACCAAACTCATTAGGAACCTACTTGCCCACCGTGGAAAATTTCCATCTGATTTAAAAAAAAATATGTGTTGCAGTTGAGATTTTTGTGTTTCATATTTTAAAGTACAGAGAGATGGGTGTTTCTCTTTTCCTTTTAAAGGATGCATACCAATTTATTACCATAAAACAGAGGTGATTGAACAAATTTGAGCAATTTTATAAGCACAGTACAGTATCTTGTTGCTGAAAGTGTTCTGGTAAACATGAAGAAATGTGGGTGGTGATGTGAGGAAGAAAAGAGTAAGGTTCAAATGGCACAGATCTTGAATATGGGGTTTACCAAAATATATTTCATTTGAGTGAGTGTGAATTAGACTTACAAATTATAGCATTCTCCAGGGTAATTGCATTACTATAATGTACTTTGCAGTTTCAAAAATAGCAGGCAATGACCACTCAGAAGGCAACTATTATATTAAGTCAAATATTAACAGAGGAAGTAAAAAAAGGAAAATATCACTTTCATATAAAGTGTTTCAAAATCACTTTCCACCATCTTAACTTTCTACTTTTAGCAAAGCTTTCACATTTAAGGCCTGCTAGGGGAGAATAATACTACCTGAAAGGAGAGTGTAGTGAGAAAGGGGTCGGTCTTTTCTCCCAAGTAACAAGAAACAGGCCAAGTCGAAATGTCATCAAGTTGCACCAGGGGAGGATTGAATTGGACTTTATGGAAAAAATTTTTGATGGAAAATGTCATCAGGGTGCCCAGGGAAGTGGTGGAGTCACTGCCCCTGGAGGCATTTAAAAGTCATGGAGATGTGGCACTTAGGAACATGGCTTTGTGGTGGACTTGGCAGTTCTGGGTTGAGGGTTGGACTTGATCTTAGAGGCGTTTTCCAACCTAAACATTTCCATGATTCTAGGTATAAAGTATGTACAGGAGTGCAGAACTCCCTGTGTTGTGCTAACAGTCTTGCAAACAGTGCTCACACTCAGAAAATTCTCAAATATCTGAGAATTTTCACGAGCAAATTAAAAATTACAAATGTGCTTCCATCTCTTAAGTGCAGGTATGCTAAGTATTTCTTGGAATCTCAGATCCTCATTCTCTGTAGCATCCTAAATGTTCACATCCACATTTCAAAGCAATATAAACATTTAACAGAATGACTGTTTTTTTAACAAAAGCAGAGCAGCAGGTTTTGTTCCAGTCCCCTCTATATAACCATGATACTTAAATATTTTAAATAATTTCTGTGCTCCTGAAGATGAAGTTCAGAGATTACAGAATAATGAAGTCTGACCTTCTGTATCTCAAAAGATATTCTATTTCACCTAGATACCCACAAACCAAATCCAAGAACATTTAGTGACTTAAACCTTATATTCTGATTTCTTTGAGCCTTTGTAGACATACAAATATTCAAAGAACTCAGTACTTCTCTTTTGAGGAGTTTTCTCTCACTGTCAGACCTTGTTACAGCTGTTCTTTACTTCTAATTCAGTTCTGTCTGACTGATGTTCCAACTACTGCTTACCACGTGCCTTTCACCAGCCAGCTAAAGTGACCATTAACATTCAGCTGTTCTCCCTCAGTGATATTGCAGAGTGTGAGAAAAAACTCTTCTTCAAGGTGTGGATTGCACTTGTGGCTCTTCTCCAGAATGCATCCAGTCCTACATTGCTAATATCCTCAGTACCTCTGACCAGTCCACATATCTGCCCACAAAAAAATCCCACCAGCTTGCTGTGAAACTAAAAACATCTGCTGAAGGGTTTATTTCGTTCTCTTGATCATTAAAGGAAACCTGAGTCATTTGAGGAGATGTCTAATGTCAAAACCAAATATCTCTGAAACATTCCCCACCTCTGTTAAAATGTGCAGAGAAGCCCCTGACTTCTGCATGTTAAAGAACAGCAGAATTTTGTTGAGTTCAGATACTTTAAGAAAGTTGATTATCGTGTTGCTTCATTTTGTATCATGGTCATTTTTAATTGAACTAAAATTTGCAATAATATATATTGGCATAGATTTTCCCATGCTACTTGGTTTCCTGTAAAACTCTATAAATTTTACATTTACTTATTTCACTTTCAGGTTGCTTCGGAAATATTGTATTGCAAGATAGTTTTATCTGGCAATAATTGAAGGATGATTACGTATTTGTACTGGAAAGCCAATAAATATATTGCATGGAAATGCAGTTACAAATATCTTCAGTCAGAAAACCAAACTTTGAAATATAATTTCTATGACAATATTAAGTGGAGCAAGTTAAGTTTTAGAGCATTTTTATCAGGCTATTTTGTAAACAAAGCAAGGCAACTCTACTTTGACAATCTCTTGAGTCCATGTTAGTTCTGTTTTGCACTGTGAAAGGAGTGTAATGTAATTTTTTTAAAATTAAAATATAGGCTTGACGGCAGAGTTTTGCTTGAGGATGTGAATTTGACAGCAAATCCCCTGGCTGTGAGAGGCCTTGCTTGTAATAAGTCACCTCCTGACAACCCCTAAATCACAGGTTGAAATGAATATGAATAAATTATATTGAATTCCTCTGTCCTAAAGTTGGGTGCATTTTGCCTTTTATTCCTTCAGTTTCCCTTCCTTCTTTTGATTCCTTTCTCTTCTGTCATCTTACAGTTTTCTTATGTCTTTTACTTTGTTTCCTTGCAGAAAAACCTGCAGTTCTTAGAATGGAAAGGTAGGAGATTTCTTTTTTCCTTTTACCATTTAAATAATTCTTTGTCTCCAAAAAGATTTAAGACGTGCCTAAGAACTTTGACTAATTAGGTTCTAACTTATTTTAATTTATCTCTGGTCACTCCCATCTGTCTTTTCTGCCTCCTTTTAATCACATGCTTTTTAAAGCTTCTGTGATAATCATGTCTGGCTACCTATTTATTTTCCTGAATAAGTCTTTACTTTTATTATTATTATTAGCTATATCTTCTTTTCTGCTGTGTATTTTAATTTACTCTCCCTTTTCAGGCTTCTTTTTTCCCCTCAGAGGTTGTGTTCTCTGCCTCAGCTCTACTGGCAAGACATCAGTTGTGGTCTCAAGGGTTTGGCTCTGAAATCCTCTGGGATGGAATGCTTCCCAGCTGAAAGATGGTTTAGGAAGTCTCAAAACCCTGTACACGTGAATCCACTCAGAAGAATCAGTGAAAATGGTGAAATCACTGTCAAGGGACAGTGGTCTGGTCTCCAATACTGCTAGTCAATTTTCTATAGTGCAGGTAGAGAATTATTTACCGCTCCATACACTAACTCCTGTAGAATACTGCATTATTCCTCAATCTTGCCAATTTAGCATTTTGAATGTGTATCAAAAATTTCATGGCAATGGCTCTGTTGTATTTTCTTACCCTTACCTTTTAGTTAAGAGACAGCATTAGCCTAATTCAGCAGACTGGTAGGCTGAACCAAGAGGAAAGATTGCAATTGCAAGATTGCAATTGCAGGATTGTTTCTCAATATTCTTACGTGCATGTGTCTTTGCTTTGAGCAAGGTTTTAAGCAGTTCTGTTCCAGATTGTTTCAGACACAGTAATTCCACTTCATTTAAATGAATTTACAGTTAAAAACTGATTGTCATTTTAAACATGCTAATACAATTTAGCTGAGAAGTATCTCTTGATTCAAAAGAGATTCCAACATTAATCTAAAGCAACAGAAATTAAAATATTGAAACAGAATTCTTATTGAAATTATTTGGAATAAAAAGCTAGATTATTTTCATGAAAGTGTTCAGACTTTATTTCATTGTGGTTTGTGGCAGGAAAATTTTTAAATCTCAAAAATTCCTACAGTGGCAGATGCAACTTTGCTCTTTTGATGAGTTTTTTATATATGGTACTTCAGTGCAAAATTTTTTATTGTAACTATACAGCCACATTGGTATCCATTTGATTCTACACCATAATAATGCTTACTAATTTTGCTTTCCATGCTTGTCATCTTCATAATCATTTACCTTACCTTTTTCCTGGTTTATATCACAAAAGTGATTTAATACCTCAATAATGGAATAAATTATTCACTACAACTCCAGTTTTAAATGCCTATTTCATTAACACTTCATAATTTTATTTTCTGTATAAGACCTTCCATATAACTCCGTGTGCCTCCAATAAATCATTTTACAACTTTATTCAGGATTTGATGATTATATTAAATTTATTCTGTGGCTCATATGTGGAATCTTATTAAATATACCTCAGAGAGGTGTTTCAGGTTTCATTAACTGAACTATTAAAAGCTCACAGATGAACATATATGAAAAACTTACCTTCTGAAATAGATTTATTAATATTTTGTGTCTACAATTATAACAATCTGCCACAAATTGAAAAGGCCATGAATGAATATGTAGCATTAGCATTCCTATTCCTCATACACAACTTCCACTACTAACTACTTAAAACAGAGAAGGGTCCTCACAATGACAGAATCCCTCATTTATTTAACCACTTACTGTATTTCAAGACTTTTCTGTATGGAGACTATTGGTATATTTCCTTTTCCATTTTTACTTTTCCTTAGATAACAGCCAAAATGTCTGAAGCCATTCAGACTCCTGCCTGAAAAGTTTAGCCTTTCCTTCCTGAATTATGCTTTTTACTTCCTTGGGTTTGCTGTCTCCAGGGGCAATAATGCACTAAAGGCCAGAAACATGCATAGGCATCTACAAGTACTGTAGACCCCTGAACTCCAGCATGACCACCCATGGAAACTCTGGAGGCTGCTTTGATACCCAGGACAGCTGGACACCGTGGCTGGGCTGAGGTGGTGCAGCTGCCTGGGAAATGCCACATCAGCACAGCTGGGATCCCTGCCTCTCATCAGTGGAGCAAGAGGGACTATGGCTTGTGCAGATGAATAAGACTGCTCGGATGGAAGCATGCAGGCTTGGGGTCAGACACCCTCCCAAAAACCTATTTCTGCTCCCCACTGGGTTCTAGGCCTCCTCTAGTTTGCCCCTGGCCTCCATCTCACAAACTCCACTAATCTGGCCTGTGGCCAGGCTTCAGAAGAAGCAGCAGAATCACTTAATCCTGGAACGTGTTTCCTAGCAGAGGGTGGTGTGGAAGCAGTGACCTTCCAAGATGTTCAGCTCAAGGAAGGTCTGTTTCTGGAGATACTGTGTCACCAAATCCCCTTATCCCTTTCAACAGAGCTGTTTCCTACCCCAGCTTGGCACCTTTCCATAAATACTAACATGTCTTCCTAGGGATCTGGACAAACCTACAGGACAAAGAGAAGCAATCACATGATCACAGAACCATAGAATGGTTTGAGCTGGAAAGGGCCTTTAAAGATCCTCTGGTCTAAACCCCCTGCCATTAGCAGGGAACCTTCCACAAAATTAGGTTGCTCAGAGCCCCATTCAACCTGGCATTGAATACTTCCAGGGATGGAGCATCCAGAAATTCTCTGGGCAACCTGTTACAGTGTCTGACCACCTTCACTGTAAAACAAAATTCTTCCTTATATCCAATTTAAACCTACCCTCTTTGAGTTTAAAAATGTTGTCCCTTATTCTGTCATTATAGGATTTGGTAAAAAGTCTGTCTTTCTTATAAACACCTTTCTGTAGTGTAAGGCCACAAGTGATCTTAAATGCTTCTGAGATTACCAGAACAGGAAAAAATTGCTCTCACATATTTAGGCACCAAGACAAGATCTATCTACCTAATATAGACTTTTTTCCACACAGGTATCTCCATATAGACGTTGTTATCCATTCATAGCCAGTGAAGAAAAATTGGACTTCCTAAAAACACAGCATCACCAAAACACAACATCATCGAAGCTGGAAGACACCTTCAAGATCATCTAGTCCAACTATGGTCCTGGCACCACTGTAATCACCTGTCAATCATATCTCCAAGTGCCACATCCAGACATGTCTTGAACACTTCCAGAGACAGTGAACCACTTCCCTGGGTAACTTATTCCAATGCCTAACCACTCTTTCAGTGAACCCCCCCCGGCACAACTTAAGCCCATTTCCTCTTGTCGATTGAACTTCAGACATGGCAAAGAGACCGACCCTCACCTGGCGACCTCGTCCTTTCAGGGAGTTGTAGAGAGTGAGAAGGTCACCCCTGAGCCTCCTTTTCTCCAGACTAAACCCCCCCAGCTCCCTCAGCTGCTCCTCATAGGACTTGTGCTCCAGACCCTTCACAGCTCCATTGCCCTTCTCTGGACTCGCTCGAGCCCCTCAATGTCTTCCCTGGAATAAGGGGCCCAGAACAGGACACAGCACCAGAGGTGTGCCCTCACCAGTGCTGAGGACAGAGGGACAACCACTGCCCTGGTCCTGCTGGCCACACTAGTGCTGATACAGGCCATTTTAGATGCCATTGGCCTTCTTGGCCACCTGGGCACACACTGTACTGAAGTCTAAATAGGCAACATCCCCAGACTTTCCCTCACCTACCAACAGCTGACTTCAGAGGGTAAAATATTTTATTAAATAGGTAAACATGGCCTTTGTAGTTTTCTTCCCGGCACTGTGAATGTTAAGTAACTTCAAGTGAATGTACATACTCTGTCCTAGAAGTTGATCAAACATGTTACAGGAGAATGTTTCACTAAGAGAAAATCCAGTTTTACAGTGTTCCAAGTTTTACAGAAATTCCAAGTAAGAATTGACATCTATTAATCTAACCCACAGTCTAAAGTAAACTAACCAATTCTTCATATACATCAGAAGAGACATGGAATAAACTGAAAGTGACTCACTGAAATAAAGGTATTCACTTTGAAAAAACAGTAAGATGAGCTTCTGAACAAATGTACAGCAAGTTGAAAAAAGGACACAGGCTATGTTCTGGGAATAAAGATATGATTGTCTAAATGGCATTTTTCCATTGCAAAGTTTCTACTGTTCTAGAAAAAATATAATACTTTATTCTCAAAAGACATATGAAAGTTGGGAGGAAATAAGAGCTGAGAAATAGCTACCGCTCTGTGTTTGAAGGGTATTTTAGCTCATCAAATGTAACCTTTGAGAGAAAGGGAAAGACACCTTTTATGCTTATTAAGGAAAAAGCTTACATGACATTTCCCAAATCTCTTACTTATCCAACTGTCCAGTGAGCTGCAGCAGCAAGTGCCCAGGACCAGCAGAGAGCCAGGATGGCTAATGTGTCTCGTCTTCCAGAATGTCACATTTTCAACTTTCATCACTGCTGTTTCTTTTTCCTATTTTTTATGTCCATTTGACAGAGCTGGAATAGATTCATTTTCTATCAGATTTGAAAAACAGGCTGTATCTATGTATTTTTTGTGTTTCATCATAGATTTAAAGGCATAGTGAATAGATTAATAGGTGGAAGAAAATATATGGGTCCTTTTCTAAAGAATGAAAATTTCAAGGACTGGCCTAGGAAGGTGCTTCTAGAAAGAGTATGGAGAAGGAAGAAAGATGGGCCCTGCTCTGGGTCTCTCTCTCCCCTCTGTGTACACCTGTTTGTCACCCTTGAGGCCACTGCAGTGAAGCACATCTTTTCTCAAGCCAAGTGAAGAAAGTCTGTAGATGAAGTTCCTGAAATGAGGGTTTGCCATCACAGTTCCCAGGCCTCTGTCCCTATTTTCAAGGGGATATTGAGTGTCATTTTTGGTCCAAGACCACGTAGAGAACAACAGCTTCTACAGTTCCGGAAAAGTAATATTTTATGGGTATATTCATATGGAAATAAATGATAATTTAAAAAATACTATTAGTCTTAATCAGTAAATCCTAAAACTTGCACAATCCAGAATCAGAAATTATGATTCCTTGCAGGCTTTTATTTTGCTATCATTATTTCTCATTTCTTACTTAACAAGCTGGACTTGACATGCTTCCTCTTGCCGTTTATAATCCAAACTTCCATGTACCCTTTTATTTGTCTCAAAATCAACTACTGAGGGTTTTTTTACCTGTTTTTCCGCCTCTTATCACCTTTCCTCATGAAAATTTTATCCTATTGCGTGTTTTCTCTGATTTAAAACGTAAATGTGCCTATTCATTTGAGGCTGCCATCTCTAGAGCTATATGACAGTGTTTGCACACTATTAGTGGCCACATTTTTGGCTTCCTTTCCCATCCTATAAATACAGTCCTGATTTTTGTCACTTCTGCTCCTTCAAATGTAAAAATTATCAGCTTAAAGAAAAAAACACTTATCTGCCAATGCTGATGGCAGCAGCTGAATGCCAGCAATTCTCAGTATAGCTATGAATATATATTGCTGCTGTCCTCTACTAGTGAAAGCAGGAGCAGTTGGCTCTGTGAATGAATATTTCCCAAATATGCTATTCTGTATACCCAGTAATACTGTATTATTTGCATACCACTTTTGTCATTAGAATGGAAACATGTCACTTTGTTATCGCTCTGTAATGAACCATTTGTACACTGCTAGAAATTATTATCTTATGGTACGAAAAATATTTCATTATCGAGAAGCTGCTGACATTAAATGGGAGGTAATCCACCTGCAAAGCAGGTGCTAGTAGAGATTCCTCAACCTCCCTGGGATATTGTTTCATCTACACTTGAAAAGACCAACAGCAATAATAGGAAATAGAGGCAGAGATATAAAGCAGAGAAGAAAGGTGTCTTATCTATATCTACAAGTACACATAAGTATTAAGGACTAATTTACATTTAATATATATTCTGTATTCTGACAAAGTGAGATAGCATGGTTTAGAAACACATCTTCTAGATACAATTATGCTGTAAATAAAAGCCTAAAAATTTATGTATCACATAAAATAATCAGCAACACTGGCTCGTTTACATCAACAGAAAATTTGTCCTTCATCATTCAGGTACACCATTTCCGAGTATACCATTTCTTTTCTGGTTTTTTCCAAGTACCTATTGAAGTTTGAAGGTCAGAGAATGCTTGACTCAAGTACAGTTACTTCAGGATACTTTCTTCTGACCTTTAGGTAATTGATGAGTATTTTAAGAAGCCACATGGGTTTTGAGCCATTCCCATGGCATTTATTCGGGAAAGAATTAGTCCTGATGTTCAGCATTTTTGTATTTCAGACTGCCAGCACTTCAGCTATCATCATTGCTCCAGCTCACTGCTCAGACAAACGGAGCTGGATGAGGTCTGGGCCATCCACTGCTCTTGACTGGTTAAGTTTATGAATTATCATGATCATAGGCTTGAATGTTTTTAGCAATGTCCTCAATTTCCCAGTATCTGTTCTTTAACTTCAGGCTTGCTGATCTGCCTTGGTGACAAATGTCTCCATTAGAGCAGATTAATTCTATTTTCTCAGTCTCATTCCACGTGTTTAAAAAGGTCTTAGAGATTTAGGAACTAATAGAGCTAGGCAAATACAGCAAGAAATGTCAGTGAATTATTGGATCAATATTTTTTAATGAATTCTCTTAATCTTTGTCCAGCAATAGTCCTATGTGTGTGTTTCACAACTTTGTAGAGCTAAATAATCAGCAATTTTAAAATAAGTATTGCAGTCTAACATCAAGATTCACTTTTCATAAAATACTTACACAAAAATCAGATGATCAGAAATCAGATGATCAGAAATCAGATTTTTTAATCTGAGAATTTAATAGGGTATTGGAGCACTCCTGATAGTGCGAACAAGCTAAGGAAGCATTGCAGCTGTATTTTATTAAGGTGGAAACCACCACTCTTGAGATAAGAATAATTGCCTAAAATTCGATAATATATGCTGAGCTAATGGTCCATTCTGGCCTTACAAATGCTACTCTCACTCTGTCATTGCCTGTGGCAGAGTTTATTTCTTTTCTTGCCAGTCCCCCAGGAGCAACAGGCTCAGACAGATGAGAAAGAAGATGCAGTGGTGACTGGTGGATGCCCTCTGCATGCCTGGCAGTGGCCAGTGTGGTGGTACTTCACTTCTCCAAACTTCCTGCAAAAGATGTCTTGTGAGCTGACTGGGGGTCATGGGACCATGGGACTTGTAGAAATGAATGGTAATGGTGAAAGGTTCCCTCCTGTCCTGCACCCTTCAGAGATGGCAGGAGCATGCTGGCTCCACAAGGCAGTTGGCCACACAAACCTCTTTCTCATTTCCATTTCTGCTCAAGCCACTTCACACAGTACTAAAGAATGCACATTTTCTAATAGCAAACATTTAGCTAGGTTTAATATCTGTGGGCTACAAAAAAGCCATGTGGCAGCTTGAGAAGTCTGCCAGTTTACTACAAACAAGATGTATCTATTGCCAAGTCAGAAGGAGCTGTGCCTCAGTAAGCCCTGCAAGGGCTAGTTGTTTAAAGATTTCATAATTAGTTCATTATCTGTGAATAAGCTACAGGCTATTTTCCAATTAATCTACTCATTTTATTCAGGGACTACATGCTAACAATAATAGATCAAAGGAATTTTTTTCCTCTTGCTTCAAGTGCTTCTCTATTGTCCTGGTAATTTCCTCTGCTCCGGAGTGATTTATTTCCTTCCTCTTTCTTCAATTCTGGCCTGCCCTGAAATATCAGTTTGATTAGGGTGTCTGAGGACTAAAGGTACCCCCATTGGAAGTGCAATACTGAAATGGCTTTTCTTCTCCAAACCAGAAACATTGTCTGAGGCTAAAGATAGATTAAAGGAAATCTGAGGAGTTGAGGAGGATGGGGAGAAGCTCAAATTCTAAGAGCAGTGAAATAAAGCACCTCTTTATTGGCAACTTTGATCAATATTAGAAGGGAAGAAAAATCAGCATTTATTGCTTTTGCCAACAGTTTTTCCATAAGTAGACCAGTAGCTCTTTCCTTCTTGACAAGGTGGTGTATCAGATGTAAATTCAAACCTCAAAAAAAATTCACTTTACCCATCCAAGTCTGTTACTGTCCAAATGAAATATAAGCAACAGAATAACTAATTTCCAGTCAATTAAAAAAAATGGTCAAGGGAATTAAATAGCATTTGCTTAAAAAAATTAACAAATTTAAACTGAAGGAATTCTGCACTAATGCCCATGCTAATGCCCAGCATATAAGTGTCACCATCATTTATTCTACTTATGACTAGGTGCTTCATCACGTTTTAAACACATTTCCTCTAGTCAGTCTCAATCAGCTAAAGGAATAAGTCACAGTGCTTTGACATAAATACTTTCCTGGGGCTGCACCTTTAAAAAAAAATCTTGAATTATTCTGACACTAAGTAGTGACAAATAAAGAAAGTGAAACAAATGATAGAGGAATACTATTTTTATCAAATTTAGAAAATTTCCTTAGAACACTCATTATTGTTTCATTTTTTTGCCCCCTTAGCTGTTAGCTGGGGAATGTGCCCTGTGCTAAAACACAGGAGGTTTTTAGCTACTCTTACACAGCATGGGAAAATGATTTTCATACCAAAAACTGGACATGCAAACTTTGGATGATTTCATTGTATCTGGGTGAAAGGCTGAAACATTAAAATACACATTTAAATATAACATCTTGCAGTTGCTATACATTGTCTGAGTGGATTAGGGGAGATTTTCTTTTAACCTTTCTCCTTATGCATTCATATAGGCAAAGAGATGTTGTTCAGGAAGACCTGTGGAGGAATGTAAGACCTCAGGCATTCATGTGAGCATGAATATTTGCTGGTTTTGACCACTTGTCATTTATTAATCATTTCAGCTAGATGCCCAAAATAAGAGCTGTGTCTCACGTGGCTCCCCATGTAAGTGCCAAAGTCCAAGAAGTCAGTCTTTAGGACCAGAACTGCACAGAGACACTGCCAAATCTGTCCATTCTCGGAGATGTCACAATGGGTTGACTTCTCAGTTTGTCTGCAGAGCTCCCATATATATAAAAATTATTCATATTAAACCACATTTGATTTTTTCTAAAAATAAGCAGCTTGTTTGCTTGATTTGACAAATAGAATGGGATTCAGCTGAGAGTAAAACATTTAAAATTTTATATCTATGTACAGGGACTCAAATATGACCATGTGAGACCCTACTAAAGTTTGTGGACACCAAGCCATCAACCAGATACTGTAAAGTTATTTAGCTGACTAGCTGCTACAATAAGATTCAGTATCCTAAACAGAGGTATAATTTTAGATGCTGTGAATTATCTTTCATGTCTT
Organism: Nicator chloris; assembly: GCA_013400495.1. Lineage (NCBI taxonomy): Eukaryota > Metazoa > Chordata > Aves > Passeriformes > Pycnonotidae > Nicator > Nicator chloris. Next base: position 92,866 of record WAAE01018492.1, on the reverse strand, counting down.
CAGTTGCTGCCAAGAAAGAGTGGACGTCTCCTGTGCCCACGCTATCTGCCTGCCCTTGGCAGATCTGGGCATCACAACCACCACAGGAAGCCTGTGTTCAGGAAATTGAGTCCCACCCTGAGCCACTGCTCTGGAGGGGAGGTGAACTGCTCTACAGGCATGAATGACTGCATCGACTGTCACAGGAACCTAAACTCATGGCCAACGCCTACTTGTACAAACTGTAGTTCAGATATCTTGGTTTTGAACTGAATCCTAATCACAAGCTTCCCTTTCTTCTGAAACAAACATGTCATTACAAGAAAGTCTAGGAAAATACAAGGCTGTATCCCCAGCAACGCCAAAAGAAGAAAAGACTCTTTTCTACATTGCTTTTTGACTTACAACATTACAGATTTGTTTGCTGCTGCTGCTTTGGAGGATTGGACTGCATATTTCACATTTGCAGATGTGATGTATAGGGAGTACTCTCTCTCTTTTCAACCAGCAGTTCCAATCATTGTAAATCAAGCCTGGTATTCTATCATCATCCAGGGAGTTTCCAAAACAGCAGATGGGAGTGTCATTTTTATGTGCTTTTATACCAGTTGTCAATCTGCACTTAGTTTATGCCCAGAAGAGCAACTTTAATAAGAATGACTTGAGCTAAGGTTTCACAAGATGAAGCATCCAGGAGTTTTAAGATATTCACACCCTACAGCTCACTCCTACCTGGTGCTGTGTGCCATTGCTCTTTTGCAGAATAGCTGTTTGTGTGGCTTGTGATTCAGGAAATTATCCAGCTCAAAAATAAGCCAGAAATTAAAGACAGTCATTAAAGGAAAGAGAGGTTATTTCAAATCAAAATCAATAGATCCAGTTTTCAGCATAGCTGCAGGAAGCAAAATCGGAAAGCGAGTACATAGGGATGAGGACAGGGAGAGGGCCTGGGAGAGGGATGAGAGTTAGAAGAATACAGCAAGAATATTTCAAAAGAGTTTTGCAACACATTGCTTTGTCATGAGAAACTGCAGTCTGATATAACCTCATTTCTAAATAGGCTGTAGCTTGGTGGCTGGTACGTGCACCTGACAGCTAAGACACACTCACTGAACTCCAGTCTGCGATTTCCATCAGAAGGGTTCTGCCCTCTCAGATAAACCCTTTAATGGAGTGAAATTAGATGGGGAACATAATGCATTTACAGAGATTTCTGTCTCTCAGGCATCTCAAGGATTGCTGGACTTACTGAATTCCTCTGCTGAGGAAGTAAATAGCCTTCCTTCTCTGCAGAAGATAAAAAGCCAAAACTTGCACAACTTGGGTACATAGACTGGTTTTAAAATCTTGGGAAATGGCAGGGCTGGGCAATCTCATGGCTTCTGTCAGCCCAGCCACATGCCTTGCCAGAGGTCGATTCAGATCTGGTGCAAATGTGATGGTGTAAAGTGATAGAGAGGCACCCTGCCCTACACAAAGTCTCTCCTGTGTCTGGCTGGGACTGCACCCAGGCTGTATCACTGGTCTCTGCACGCACAGAGACAACTGCTGGGGCCAGACTGACTGCCAGTCACCTAATTACCTGGATATGCAGTCAAATCCTGCATTCTCAATCTGGAGAAGACCTCCAGGTAGTCTTAAAGGAATAAAAAACCTATGTATACCCAGCATTTGGGTTTGCTTGGCCCTGGTGTGACCCAGGGGGTCACTGCCGGGCGATGTGGTCACATCTCAAGCTGCAGTTCTTTGTTTACCTGTGTTCTCTTCTGCTAAGTTGATGCTGTTACCTGAGATAAATTGGACATTTCCAGAAAAAAAAAGCATATTTTCCTCTAAAATCATCATCTGTTCCTAATTTCCTTGTCAATTAGAGAACAGCTCCCAGGCTCAGAAGGGAACAATATTCTCCCTCTGAGGTGATAACTTTATGACATGTTACACTGTTCAGCCACTTGCTTTGCTGTCATGGTGTGCATTTTATCGTGCCATGAGCTGGAAGCCTTAATTACAATCTTGTGTATTCCATTGTTTGAGACAAATGACTAAGTGACTTATAAAGACAATTACATTTAAATCTGCTCTAACTAATCTCTTTCCAAGTGCGATATCCTATTAGACACACCAGGCCTTTTTCTGAAGGGAATAAGGGAAGATGGGGAGGGGAGAGCTGCCTTTGAAATTCTGTTTCAGGGACTAAAAAGCTGAGTAATCAATTGTCATTGCTGAGTCTTCTTTGGTTGTCACCAGAACACCAGCAGGTTGTTCCTGCTGCACTCAAATACATCCAGTTGGAACTAGATCTACAAGAATCACAGAAAGTGGACAAGAACTCCAAGGCACCATTTTAGAAAAATGCATTTATTATGTGTTTTGCAGGAGCCAGAAGTCAAATTCTGTGGTGGCATGCTCCGATTGTTCTTGAATTTGGGAATAGAGAAAAGCACCCAGTTTTCCATTCACTTTGAGCTTGTCTTACTGTCTTTAGGATCTCATGTCTTATTGATGCAGAGTGTCATTAACACACTGCAATATCACATAACCTTTGCTCTGAAGAGATCATTAACCAGCCTATTACACCAAAATGGAAAAATACCTTTAAGAACAGAAAAAGACTTCCTACTTTTCTTCTGGAGTAATTTCTACAAATTCATGTTTGTCTTTCTTAACTCACACCTTAGCGCTGCATTTCTTGACCCTTTGATTTTCTTTGAGGAAGAAAAAGAAAGAATTCTTCTCCAGGCTGACTGGATAAAGGATCAAGCATAACAGGTTTACATTGGAAATTCAGGAGATGGGGCAAGAAAAGCACAAGAGGCCCAGCACTGGAATAGATTGTGGGCGGCAGATGATAAGGTATTTTTTGAGAAGTATGTGGGCCAATTTCTGCCAGATCTGCTTCTGATGGAATATTTTCTGATGGGAAATGTCAGAGGACAACTGAGGAGACATCCCAGGCAGGCAGAACTAAGCCTGGGCCTGCTCCAATGTCATAACCTATGCAGTTAATTATTGCCAGACTTTTCCTCTTACCAGTGGTGCTGGGGAAGCTCCCATGCCCCAGAAGCAGGAGAAGCCTCCCCTTTCTGTAAACTACTTTGCAGGGTTCTGCTCTCCACCAAGTGTGAATGAAAAATATCACTCAGATATATTTACCTGCTCAAATTTGAAATACCTCTCCCTCTTCCACCCAAAAATCATATATATTTAATGAAATATGAAAATAAGTAAAAATCAATTTTCTATACACCGATATTCAGTTAATGATGCATGAAGCTATTGCTTACCTTTTTTGTTTATATTAATTAAATATAATAATTTAGCCTTATTTATGTTGTCTATTCATCTAAAAATGCCGAATCTGGTTATCCTAGTGTTATTAAATCACAATAACAGCAGCTGATAGACTGGCAGCCTCTCTCTTCCAATGGACCTTCCCAAGACGGAGGTAAATATAACTTTCCAAAAATTTGAAAACATTCCACCTCAGATTAGAACTCGTTTTAGTTCCCATGTGTCAGCTAAAAAGGCACTGCACACAGCAAAGAACCACAGATTTTCTGATGCATCACTAGAATGTACATTTTTCAAATATACCTTACAAGAATTTTATATGACATAACATAAATGATTTTTATATATAATAATGAGTCTTACAGATCATAAACCAGTATTTTAAGTGCTTTTCTGAATCTCACTAAACAACAACCTGGATCTTAGACTATCTTGGCAAATTATGTCTATATTTATAGGGCCCATTGTGTGTGTTCCCCACACTCAAATAATATAACCATAATGTATTTTATTCTTGTTACTTATATAACTAAACCTTGTAAGGTGTAAATGTTTTCTGACTTCAAAAAGTGTGTTTGTAAATTAAAATTGATTGAAAACTTAGATTGGTTCTAAATATAATGTAACATAGCATAACATATCATAGTGCCTGGAAATTTGCAACCTATATAAAACTTACTTTATGAAGCTTAATGCCAATGAAAAGGTTTAATAGAGCCAATTTTCATTTCTAGTTGAGTACCCAAAAATGCACTTTAAACTTGGAAAAATAACCATTCACTTTATACTACTTTGATCCCATGTTTTTATAAATTCATTTTACAGAGGCAGGCAGATATCTTCAGAATTAAGACCCTTGGGAATTTTGAAACAACTTCATGAAAGACCTTTGCTAGCAACAAGAAGTGTTTAAGTTTCTAAAGTCTGGATTTAAGTTTCTGGGTCTCCTGCTCTGCCAAATGTTCCAGCAATTTAGAAAAACATTTCAAGCACAGAAAATAGAAGGGTGTTCTCCTAAATATAGGAGTTGAGTAATTTTATAGAACAAAGGATTTATATTCTCTTTCTATCTGGAGCTACTTGAAGTTATCTCACATACCTAGTTATGCTTTGCAACACTTTGAGATGAAACTAAAAGTATTTCACAACCAAGTGTGTTGGGTTGACACTGGTCGGCCACTGGGTCGCCTACAAGCCACTCTATCACCTCCCTCTCTCAGCTGGACAGGGAAAAATAAGATAAAAATCTTCTGGGTCCACATAAAGTTTAATAACAGAAAAGCAAAGGCCTCACACGGAAGCAAAGGAAAACAAAAGGCTTTATTCTGTACTTTCAATCAGCAAGTGATGTCCAGACAGTTCCTAGGAAACAGTGCCCCAGCACACAGAGCAGTTGCACTACGAGACAAATGTCGTAACATCGAGTGTGCCACTCCTCCTCATTTCTCTTAGCTTTTACTGCTAAGATGACCTCACATGGAATGGGATATGGCTTCCACTGGGTCAGGTGTCTCGGCTGTGTCCTGTCCCAGCCTGTCACCCCCTCCCAGCCCACTGTCCTGTGGGTGGGATTGGAGATGCAGCCTTGATGCCGTGTGAACACTGTTCAGCAGCGACCAAAACGCTGTCGTCCTATTGACTCAGTTACAGCCACAAATGCAAAGCACAGCACTAGGAAGGCTTCTTTAAGAGTGGATAGGTCCACCCTAGCCAGACTCAATATGCATATTCAAAATACTCACAGGAATTCCCACTTCAAAAATGGCTGGAATTTCATCTGTGGCTAGAGCATATGACTACTGAAACATTTCCTTAGTACCTCAAACACAGCCAGCAGCTGCTCCAAATTAGGAACTTAATATTTCATTCATTCTTTTGTTGTTGTTGGGGTTTGACCCATCATTTCTATAAATGCCTTAGTTATAATTTTGTCTTTTCCCTCTTCTTTCCACCTATAGACAGAGAAAACTGCAACCTTGGGATATCTAGAAGGGATTATAGATATCCATGACTACCTTCCTCTCCAGAGCAGCAATTTGAAATTGCCAAAATGAACAGCTAATCCTGTGTAGAAATAGTGTTTTCTTTTCTCAGGGAATTGGCTTAGCTCAAGTTCTATAAGGGGGACAAAATTAAATAAAAAATGTCCCAGGTACACAGAACCAACATCTTTAAAGTACATCCTAAGAATGTGAAGTAAAATGCCACAAAGCTGTCTCTAAACATGGGCATGGGGTAAATCTTCCTCTCCACACAAGTCAGTACTAGTCAGGAAGAAAACTTGAGTAAAAAAAAAATTCCCCACTTCAAAAAAAAAAAAAGAAAAAAAAAGCCTTGGAGAAACTTTAGAAGATTACTTGGGATCTTTGATTATTTACTGAAATATAGCCTGGTATAAATTTACTTCTTCTCAAAAATACCATTCTAGGGCTGGGGAGGTATGACCAGACTTTTTTGATTTAAGGGTCTTTAACTCTCAGAGAATAGAATTGCTATAAATCACCTTCTTATCTTCAGTGATTTTTAGCTGATCTGAGACATATATCTTCCTCTGCTGCCACTTCCATGTTTCTTTCCAGAAACATAAGTTGCACATTAACTGTAACCTATAAACTTTTTCTGTTCAATAAAAGCAGCAAAGCATACTTTTTGCAGCCTATTTGCTTTGTGTAGTCATGAATGGAGCCAAGTTTAGGCATCTGAACTGCCTAAACACAGTGAATAGATGGTCATTTAGTGTGCATTCACTTAGAACCCAAACTCATTAACTCCACAAAACTAATTCATCCTAAACTAACACATCCAAAAGGATGTACATGCCATGAAGCAAAATCAGGGCTGCTGGACCTAAGCTTGACAATTCCTCAGTCCAGAAATTACAAAGGCTTTCTTTCTCAGCAGCTGTGGGCATTCAACTTACCAAAAGACTACAGAAATGCAAGTTATGAGAAGCTTTTCTGGCATCTCTAACAAACTCTGCTCCCAACGTGACGTGTCAGCAGCAACCAAAGAGATAGACAGAAGAATTGCACATTTGCTTTGAGTAAAGAGTCTGAAAAAATTCACAAGGCTTTAATTCCCAGTTTTTTTCTGAAAAACTTTCCTTCTTTGTGCAAAACTGAATGATTGAAAACATCAGGTGATATTATAAACAGTTCTGTTAAATAGGTCATAATTTCTCCAAGTGGAAGCACACCAGCTTAGCATTATACAAAAATAGGCTGAGTGCAACTTTTTCCTTTCAATTTGTGGGAAATGTAACTAGTCTTTTTTCTTACTAAAAAAAACGAACCAAACCAACACAAAACAAAATCCACAGAAATCAACAAAAAAACCCCCATACCTTTAGACAGAAACAGATCCCCAGATGCAAGCCTTGGCCCTTTTCTTTCCTGTGATATGTCAGGGCACAGCACAGGCCAGCTGGTAGCTGCTCAGTTTAAAAGCATCTCCCATGGGAAGCAGGGATGGGTCATTCCCATAACACCATCTGGGAGTCTGACTCAAAGTTCACCAAAGGAAGGGGCTGCCCTTGGCCACACTACCTCCAAGCTGTCACCTGAACTTCCAGGAAGAGGGACATTCTTGGGGCCCTGATGCTGTGTTTCATATACAGGGAGAGAGCGCACACAGACAGGCAGAAGGCCTTTCCACACGAAATACAGAAGCCAAAATGGAACTTCTGCTGTTCAACTCTTTTCTAACTGCTCAGTGTTTTATTCCAAAGGTACTCATCTGTTAACTGCTGTATTCCATTTATGCTTTGTCTTGACAACCATCACCCCCATGAACAGTACCCATACTTTGTGAGTGGAGAGGTTTTACATCATTTTATTTGCTATCTTAGGTCCTGCTTCTGAAAAGAACCTTACACAGGCCCAGAGTGCTAATTTCTCTTGTGAGGACAAGCAAGAAGAAAACTTGAGTAGGGGGTTTATCATACAAGACACAAATGCAGCCACAATCAATGCAAGACAACTTTCCAGGTCAAAATACTCCATGTTAGGGATGGTGGGCAGCATTTTCTGAAATGCCCATGGAAGGGTATCCATAAAAGAGCAGTAGGGAAAGGAACCATAGCAGGATTTGGAATTGGCAGTGACTCCTTCACACCAGCTTCTCACATGCAAGTTTTACTCCATGCTCAGAATGTTGTGCAGTGGCCTAGGTCTCAGAATGCTGCTCTCATCAATCTTGAGATGGTGAAGCATAAGAAAATTTTGTCAACATGTGACCAAAGACAATATTGTGCTCAGAGAACAGCAAGCATTCAGCAAAGCACTGAGTTTTGACACCATCAAAGCAACTTCAGTCACAGGGCAACTGCCCAGTCAGTCTGATTCAATTGCAAATGTCCTGGCAAACAGCAGGATGCTAAATGCAGAGAGCCATGAGCCATCCAGTTCTCTGTAAATGGTCCATTTGCTGCAATAAAGAAATGAGGGTCAATAGGGAAGTGCTTTCCCTATTTATTTATTTCATTTTTCATAAGGCCAATTCATTTGGGACCATTTGGTTACATATCCAACCAACCCTAGAATCACATCAGTTTCTTAGAATGCCTTCCATGTTTTGTATTGCTTTCAGCAAGTTTTTTCTCTCTTGTATTACATACAACTGAAAAACCCTCACAAGAGAATTTCTTCCTTCTCAAATGCTATGAAAGCACAAACAACTATAACAATAAGCCAGATTTCTTGCTTCTGTAACTTCATTGATTTAAAAGTGTTCAGATGCAGATAATCTGGGATAATAACTTCCTTCAAGTGTGAGCAGATAAAACCACTAAACAAAAAGCTGCCATAATAGCAGCAGATTAACTTCCACAATACATAGGACTAAAACTGTTCTTATTTATACCAACACAGAGGGATCCACCTTGAATCATCAGGTGAGCTGCTGTTTAGAAATCAGCCACAGATTTTTTGATAACGTGGTACTTTTTGAGCTAACCTAAACAGAAGATGCTCAGTGGAACTCGTTCATGGAAACTAACAGAAGACACCAGAGAAAGGTCACAATCTTCATGTCAGATATGTTTATGTTGGGTGTGGGGTTGTTTCTATTCGATCTCTAGAATCCAGAGCAGTAAGCAGCAGGAGTGTAGAGGTAATATATGCTTTATACCTTGAAAAATTCTTCTTTAGATGGAACCTCTCCAGCTGCATCCAGGAATTTATCAAAAAATAGGTTGCATGGTCAGCCTCACAACATGTCATGTCACACGCACTTAAGTTGGATTTGACATATGACTTTGTCCATTTTGCCTTTGGATTCTGCTTACTTTTCTGTATGCTCAGATACTTGATGCGTGTTGTCCTTACTGTGCATATGCACAACAATCCAGGCTCAGGAGCATTTTCTGGACCTGCTTTACTTTGCAGGTGATGGTTCAATGTAAAGGCACAGGCTGCTCCTGGAAAAGCTGTCAAAAATGCTTTGGCTAACACAGAGACCTCAAAGATGAGACTTTAATTCACACTGTTGGTTCTGACCAAAAATCATTACTTCTGGGCAATTTTTCCAGCAACTTTGAAGTCATTTTGTACACAGCTACACACAACTACAATTGTTCACATTTTTGTGCTGGTGTTGGGAGTATTTTAATTAAAATTTTCTATGTGAAAGCTGAGTCATGAAAAGCTCTTTTTGTGGGGTTAATATTGCTCTTCCACAAACCCACTGACTAAGGTATGTTTATGCCAAAAATGTTTATGTGCATTTCTTTTTGGTCTAAATTAAATACAGATGATAATTGCAATGAATCACTGAAAAATGGCTGTATAGTTTGATCCTGTAATTAAGTGAAAAGTGTATTAGCCTTCAAAAAACATTTGTATGGCTCTAAGTGTGCTGCCATGGCTTAGCCTATTGCATTCCTGTGACCATGACTGATACTAAGGACCACGTTTTAGTGATGTTCTAATGATTCATCCTTGAGCATATTCTGATGACTCGATATTCTGGCAGACGAAGTGGGCTTACCAAAAGATGTTATCTGGGGGAAAAGCCTTCAATAAATCTGAGTAAAACTGCAAAATTTTCGGAAAGATAGATGACTCTCATAATTTTTATATGTGTTGCACAATGTAATTGCTTTTTCATTGGTGTTGCAAGTTTAAATCTGTGAAAATAGGATTCCATTTAACATGGGGAATCAAAGCTTAGGGAGTGAAATGTCCTGTTCCCGATTGTGCAGACTAAGTCATATTCTGTGGCTGCTGACAGGGATTTCAAAGGGGCATGCCCATGTTTTTCTCAAAGCCACACGTGCCTGGCACTCATCCACTCCAGCCAGAAGGCTGAAGAGCAACTTGGAAGTGAGAAAGAGAGAAGAGAAGACTTGTGTGCCCAGGCAGGAGGAGAGTGATCAGATCTCTTTAGGGAGGTCTAATACCCAGTGGCACTGGGACAGGGGTGTCGTAGGTCTTAGTCCCTGCCATGCTGTTTGTGGGCATCTGGGTTGATCAGCCACTGCTCTATCCCCCACTTGCACTCATGGGGTTTTCACTGGCCAAGAGTGTGCAACTGCAAACCAGCTAGGAGGCAGAGAGCCCAGTTTTGGGAACAGTCTGCACTTCAAGAGGGTGAATGGGAAAAGAGACATCATATCTCATCATCCTCAGCTTTGGACAGATGTATCCAGTAATTAAGTGTACAGTGAGACACCTTACCCAAAGTTCCTCTCAGACTAAGCGAGGAAGTAAAGGTGCACAACTATAGTGGTAAATTGTCATCTAAATATCTGTGCTAAAATAATCATATCATCATAGAGTTGCTTAGGTCAGAAAATACATTTAAGATCCCTGAGTCCAGTCGTTAACCCTTCACTGCCAAGTCCACTACTAAACCATGTTCCTCCATGGTACTGGGACTTCACCACTTCCCTGGACAGCCTGCTCCAATGCCTGACAACCGTTTCTTGATTTTCAACTTAATTTTTCTTGATGTTCAACTTAAATCTCCTCCAGCACAACTTGAGGTAATTTCCTCTTGTCCTATCTCTCATTATCTGTGATATGAGACCAACCTCCACTTCACCACACCCTCTTTCAGGTAGTTGGAAAGAGCAATATGAGTCCACCTCAGCCTCCTTTTTTCCAGCCTAAACACCACCAGCTCCCTCAGCCATTCCCATTAGACTTGTCCTCCAGACCTTTCCCAGCTTCACCAGCCTTGCCCTTCTCTGCACACACTCCAGGACCTCAAAGTCCTTTTCAAAGTGAGGGGCCCAAAACTGAACACAATACTCAAGGTGCAGCCTCACAGTGCTGAGTACAGGGAGAAAGTGTGGTACAACATAGGAGCCATGCAGTAGGTATTGATGAATCTTCATAGACCAATGGACCACATTAAAGGGACTGTTAAATGAAATGGAGCACATTAAATACAATTAAAATTGCTACTGCTTGTTCTACACATGCATTCAGTGGTGCAGACAATGCCTTACACACGCTGTGACAAATGTGTACCCCAAAGCTCCCTACATTATTGCTCCGTAGTCGTGTCTGTGCTTTGCCCACTTCTTGCTGTTGAAGAGGTGCTGAGAGCGTCCAAACTACCGGGCTTCAGCTGCCAGGGCTCAGGGCCAGCATCTCACCAGCACAGCCAGCAGAAACTCCCCCCTCAGGGGACACAGGGAACCAGCAGGGTTGCTGTGGCTGCAGCCCCCACTGCTTCCCGTGCACACCCATGTGTTGGACCTCCCAGTGCCACCACGGCAGGCCAGCCTGGGGGACAGTGGGGCCTGGGATGACCCCATTACTGACTTTGTCCAGTCCTGCTCTCACCCTCAGCCTCCACAAGGCATCCAGGGCCCTGATGGCTGTATTACAATAGCCTGTGATATTTGCTGTTATTTCTCCATTACTATACTACAGACGAAAAGAAAGGAGGAGGGAGAAAGAAGGAGAAGAAGAAGGAGAAGGAGAAGGACAATAAGGAGAAGGAGAAAGAGAATGTTAGTATCAAACAGCAATAACTTCCCTTGAAATGGTTGTAAATCTTGCTATCTTTTAACTCCATATAGTAGGCATAACATTAAATAAAATTAATATTGTTACTGCTTGCCCTATTCATATATTCAATAAGGCAAACCTGCACTTTATTTGAAGTTATGTATAAATTTAATATACATACTGTTACAACAAGGTCACTTTGGAGTAATCTGGTTGATTGATTCCAGGGAGGTGGCATGCAGAGGGAAAAAGTAATCTTGTATGGAAAACACACAATATCAACCTGGAAACAGCCTGTTTTCAAGTCAGAGTATATAAATGACAACTATTATAATTTTACTTATACCACATAGCCAAGCATTTTTGCAGCTTTGCCAGTTGTTTTCCATAATAAATTATATTCTCTCCAGGGCTGGCCTTCTTGCTGTGTTTGTCACTCTATTATCAGAGTACTTTACACACACAAAATCACCTCTTGGTTTTTGCCTTCAGATGAATTCTTGTACCAGCTCCTCTACTTTGTGCTATCAAAACAGTAAGCTATCAATCAGGATGAAAACATCTTATGAAAAGAAGAAAGGACAAAATAATATTCTCTAGAACATTTCACCTCAGCACAATATTGCAAACAAACACTGTGAGGCAACGGACAGCACAGAAATTTCCATTATAGTATGAGTGTGAACAAGAAAGCCAAGCAGGAAGCACAGGCTCCTTTGCTCTGAGCATGCCAATATTTAGCTGATGCTGGCCATCAATATTTAGGCCAGACAGAATAGGCTGATATTTAAATATTAGTATACTTGTGTTACAACCTTCCTATATTTTAAATCTGAAATGGCCATGAAACTTCAGCAAAACCCAAGGCACCAACATATTCCTCTCTTCTGCCTAGCAAGCAAAGGCAACTGGATGCTGGCTCAAACCCAGCAGCACTGGAGCACCTCCTCAGACAAATACCTTATTTCAAAAACATTCCAAGGGAAAAGGAAGTCATTACAATGTCTCATAAATTTCTCCAGCAGATATTTGATCCAACTACGAAGAAAAAAACTTGTTCATTGTCCTGATTTTTTATTTGGTCAGCTGTCAGCTAGTAGATGTTAGTGTAAATATTGAGAGTGTTTCTGCCTCTCTACTCCTTACTTTAGCCCAAAAGAGAACTATGGGACAGGCAGTAGTTCCTCAGCACCCTGATGAGGTCTGTAAGGTGGACAGTGAGATAACAGTGGTTGAGGACTGGGGAAACTGAACAAAGGTTTGCTCCTTTCATTTTTTTATCACTTACGTACAGTGTGTTCATATATTCTGTCTTCTCTCAGCACTAGAAGGGGAACAAAAGTTCTTAAATTATCAGAAAATCCTTTTTCATCACCGATCAAAAATGCAGTCATATTTTCTACAGAAGATGAGTACAATAGGATGTGAGAGTACTATAGGTAGGAGATGAAACAGAAAAACAGACGTGGCGTTTGCGTCCTCTATTATGTGAGTACAACAAGCTGTTCTGTGCAGGTAAATTTTCTGCTGAGACAGAAAAATGCACAAAAAACACATGCATCAGGCCCAAGATGGCAGGTGGCAGTTCGTCTTGGGCTACTTTCAGACTTGCACCTAGATCTACTTTTTATAACTGCAAGTTGTCAAATTGGATACCTCTGGGAGGGGCTCTCAGAGCTTTCCTCAGTCCATTTTTTGTGCCTCAACTCCTTCCACAAATTAAAGAAAACTTACCCTTTTTCTTTGTTGTGTGCATAAAGCAGAAGATATCATGTTTTCATACTCCATCCACCCTGTCTCTTTTCTTCATTACTCAATTGTACATTAGAATCAAAATCCCAGATTGTTTAAGGCTCAGCCCTCTATCAACTTTTGCCATGATATTGATCTTCCTGTACAAGCTGTAATGTGTGGAGGTTCTGTGGATGAATTATGCTACTAGAAGTTTCTTCTTATATTGTTGGTATCAACATTTTTAAATTTATGCCTTTTGGTTTCCCACATCACTGCTAATTGCTAACAGCAATTCTCCATCCATAACAATATATTCCTGAAGAGCCTTGATTCAGCCCGTCTAGTGTGAACTTCTTTAACTGCTTTAAAAAGCTTTTAGACTCTTCAGGAAAGTCATAAAGCACTCAAAATAATCCCCCTCCTCCTTCTAAAAAGCATTTGTGGTGGACTAATATATTGCTTCAAACACACTAATTACATTTGATAATGGTTGAGTATTGCATTACAGGACAGGTGCAGCAAACTCAACAGCAGCATTCTACTTGTTGTGCTCCATTGTGTTAATGAAAGCAATAAATCAATGACACGTTCCAAACTTTGACTTGTCCCAGAAAAGGGGAATGCTAACAAAATTTAGCACATCCAGCTTAGAATTTCTCCCAGATGGATAGGTCTCTTCTCACTCTGGAAAGGTCTAAATTCGCCTTTCAGCACAAAGGCAATCTTCCAAGATGCTGAGCATGCAATGGATCTGAAAGTACCCTTTTTTGGGAGACTGTATTAATTTCAGAACAGGTACACTATTCAGATTAATGATAGGGGAAACAGAGTCCTGAGATGAATGATACAAGGAACAGAGTGTTACAGAAGATGATTTTGCAGAGATAATAGGAAACAAGGAAACTTCAATTCAGAAAGCCAGGAAAGTCTTTTTTCTCTTTTGTGGTATAAATATGCAGAAAATTTCAGTCTCCAGAGAAAAAAGGTAATATGAAAGGACTTTAAAACATTGACATCTCATGGTCTTGAGAATGAAGGCAAAACTAAGGCTAGCTTTAAAAAGTCAAAGGCCTAAATGACAGGAACTGGAGCTATACCTCCTTTGTCTAAGAGTATTGTGCAATTAAAGTGATTGATGATACATAACCCTGTTCTCTATAAGGTGTGTACACCTTAGTCTGCAGGTACTGAACAGATAGTTCTCCTCTGAAGTTTGGGTATCCTTCACTAATTGCCGTGGCATATACAGACATGCATTTGATAAAGCTGAAAGAAATCAAAAACAACTACCAGTAATACCCAAACATCACTAAAAACTAAAATTGCCACTCTGAGAGGTGTCAATGTATGGCCCACTTAGATTTTTAGTGTAAAATCTGCTCAGTATGCTGGATGACAATGCCTTTGAGGCAGTAACCCATAAAGGGCTGCAGGCATTAGCCCAGCTTGGGCTGTCATGGAAAGCAATGAAAGTAACCAAGGATCCCATTCCAATTGAACAGGGACCTGAACCCCTCTCACAGTTAACAGAGGAGTGATGTTCCAGTTCTCTGGTCAGAGCCATTTTCATTTCAATGGACCCTCTGCAAAGAACCTGTTTACGCAGAATTTAAGGAAATGTAGTAGATTCTTTGCTAAGGGCTAAAGAGACATGATGTACCACCTCACAGGAAAACCTTCAGTTGGCTCTGTTAAGCTTTTCTGCTAGCTGATCATGGTATCCCTATATACTGGTTCTGACACCATGGCACCTGGCTCCTACACATCCTTATCTCTGAAAGAGCTTGGAAGCAGGTCAGCTCACAACATCAAATGGTAACATCTGAGGTAAGGTCATTCAGTCTCTCTGAGGTCTTTGATGAATGTACATGACTTATAGGTATAGCAGACACCACCAGTTGCAATACCTGAATTTTAATTCCTGTTATCAACAACACTACGATACTTTAGAGTATTTATGATGCCTCTTTTTTGTTTTTTGTTATTTGGGTGCTAACAAAGTGTGGCAGCCATACCAAGAAAAAAAATAGATTTTACTTAGAGAACCTGAGGTGACTGCATTGTAAATTTTCTCCATAGTTCTCACAGAGAAGTTCCTACAACATGTTTTCCTCAATTTTTATTTTAATAACCTCTTCTATGTAGCATCTATTAACCTTGAGGAAATCTGTCTAAGCATTTATTGAGGAATCTTTCTGCCTACCCTGCCTTGTGCAAAGTTATTCTGTAAACAATTTGTTTTGATGGATGTGTATTGAGTATGGAGAGGCTTAGCAGGAAATGGGTTGGACAACTCTTACCAAATGAGTAATTGTCAGCAAAGTATAAAACAGACTTTTTGGTCCATAAGACCATACAAAATTCTATTTATATTAATCACTGTGTTTGTTCAGCACCTGAATATGTGAGTTTAAAGGAATTTAGAGAAAGAAAACTCCCCTGGCTATGACATATTACTACTATGTCACATTACTACTATGACAGTAATAGCAATTACCAGCTACTGCAATTCAGTCCTCACTATTTTGAAATGAGAGGTAACTGAAATTTTTACTTTTCCGTTTGTTTTTTTAAAGGGTTCCTAAAATGCAGGTAAAACCTGTCATCTCTGGTGTTATTATGCAGCTTGGAGAAGTAAATGAGGTGTTTTATTAAACCTTAGCCCACATGGATATATCAACACTGAGAGATTCTATGAATACATATATTAAAATTTCTATAAATTGTGTGACATTTTAAGAACATTCTGGCAAGAATTTGAAAAAGAGGGAAGATTATTGAGATGATCTGGAGATATAATTGTGACCTGATTCTGTTTTCTTGAAGACAAACAAGTCAAGCATATACAAAAGAGGTAAAGAAAACATGGTAAAAAATAGAAAGCCCGACTTCAGTTTGAGTTTTACTCGTAGTTTCATTGTTAGAAAAACTTGAGCACAGCACTTGTCTCTGTCAGCCACCTCAAAAACTGCCTATCTGATGCTGATGGTAATCTTTGTGAGATACTGCTTTTAGCTGTCATTTTGGAGGTGTTCAAAAGACTTGGACTCAAGTAGCTAAAACAAAGACTTCTTAAACAGATGGCAAAAGGAAAAGGAGAAATGAGAAGAGGGTAGGAAAGTCTGGTAAAAAAAAGAGCAGTGGATTAGTTTAGCTGTAGAACTCGTAACTTTCAAAAGGCATCTGGCAGCCGGATCAAGCTAACAGTGATCCTGGTGTCATCTGCTCTCTCCCTTTAGGACTGTCAGACCATAACATCCCTGAGAGTCAGAAAGACAAGGGCACAGTGGTATTAATATAGTGGGCTCTAGAGTCCCAGGCACAACTGTGAAACTCATTTGTCTTAACTTCATACCTTACTTGAATCCACACCAAATTGTGATCATTCAGAACAGTCACCTGCTCATTATTTTGTCCACTAATTGACCCTCATTTTAAGCTGAGCAAAGAAGATCATGAGTTTCTGTGTTTGCACATCCCCTACTTCCAAGTGCAATCTCAGCATTGCCATTCTCCTGACAAATGCAAAAGTCTTTGACTTATTAGATTAATTCAATTTTTCTGCCTTTGGCAACTTTTCATAAACATTTCTCTGTGAAGGGATCAACTGCATTTCTGTTACTGGAACAGCTCCTCTGAGCTGTGTGCTAAATGCCTCTCCACTTTGCTGAGAAGGGAACTGACTGAGACACAATCCCAGGATGTTTGTGTCTGGGAAGCTGAAGAGTAATTAGACACATTCTTCTGAACAGAGCTTCTGCTACACCTCCATCTTATCTTTTCCTAAGACTATCTTCAAGAGGGCGTCATGACAACTAAGATTCACTTTCCAAGACAAAGCCCTGCTTGGGATGGGTGGTTTTGCATCACCCTAACTGGGAAAGTGACTTCACTGGTTAGCAGGACAATTCATTAGCATTTCCACACTGATCCCATCTCTTTCCCCCACACCTGCAAACTTATCTCCAGGCTGATTTGTAGGTTCTGACACATAGTAATAAAATCAACTTGGTGAAGATAAATTGACTTGTAAACTGCAGTAACCAAGAGTCTTAACTTATTGTGTCCCTTGTCAGTGCATTGCTGTTTTAAAATTCTTATTGTGTCATACACATGCCAGCTAATAATATACAGATTCATATTGGCTACCTTAGAAATATATGTGGTAATTTAACACATTTGTAATAATGGTTTCCACTGCACAAAAAGCCTCCCAACCTAGGAGGTAGAAGCAGAGACATTCAGAACAAAAAAAGATAAGCATTTTTCAGAGATGACAATTGTATTGCATCCAGACAAATAAAGACAATCCTGGCGATCCATCACAAGGTGAGCCCAAAAAGGGCAAAGACTTGCTCTGCATCAAAGCTCAGTCCAATCTGCTTTCTGGAATGGTTCAGGCAGCTGACCAGCTATCCCAGGCGTGAGGGGGGTAGTGTTGTTCAACAGTAATAGATGGCTCCATCCAGCCAAGCTACCAGACTCACAGGAGACCTTGCAGGGTCTGAGAGTTTATCTTCAGGTAGTTTCTCTAGAAACAACAGCAGTGCAGTAACTTTTCCTTGATCTTTCTGCGTTAATTAAGTTCAGAATAGGTGAAGCCAATTTTGTTCTGGCCAACCCACAACCAATCCCAGCAGGTAGCACTGTTCCCTCAATACCAAATTACTTTCTTTCCTCTAGACTACTTACCAATTTCCTTCCATGCTCTTTCTAGTGTTTGCCTAAACATAGATCTCCTGGTTTTCATTATAGAATCCTAGAATCTTAGAATATGCTTGGTTAGAAAGGACCCATCAGGATCGTCAAGCACTTGTTGAATCAGACAGGGTTGCTGCTCTGATCACTTCCCTGGGGAGCCTGTTCTAGTTCCAAGGAGTGATTGTATACTTGATTATGCTCCCTCTACACTTGATCATGCTCCCAGTCTGTCTCTGAAAAGCATGAGAATTCTGCAAATTATCATATCAAGCACTGAAACATGCCACTGATTTCCTGCTGAGCTGCTATTTTTGCTCACCCTGAGCATCTGATCTCTATGTCCCCAAGATCTCTAGGTGTCATGTCACTTAATGACATGAGTCTTGTAACAAATTATAAAGGACAATGACAGTATTTTTAATCTATAGAGGGTGTTTTGGTAGGAACATCTAGTGCTGTGCACTGTTATATGAGCTTTTGGCCTGCAGGAACACTCAGTGATTTGGAGATCATAAGGAATAAGACAAACAATGCAGACAGAAAGCTGGCTCAATGTTTCTTATTGAGGGTGCTTCCAAAACAATGAAAGTTCACAGAGGACATCAGTGATATAGAGGAAAGGGGAAGGAGAGCAGGATGAAAGAAGAGGGAGAGGGAAAAAAAGAGAAAGGAGATGGGGGAAAGGAAGGAGAAAGGTCAATCCTTTCAGTGCTTGGTCTTGCTTCTCTTGGACTGAGAATACTGTGATTGTCTTAAGAAGTTACAGGGGAAAAAAACATTTTGTACAGTCACCTGCAGGTAGTAATATCCCTTGCCTTAGAAACAAAATACAGTAAAAAGCAGCCCAGATATCTTCAGGTGCCAGTATTTGAGCTGTTCTCATGTGCTTCCTCAAGCACTACCTATCTCTTGTCTCCTGCCTGTAGCAGACAGCAGTGTGTAGACTGCAGAGCCCTTAATTCATGCTGGGACCCATAATCACAGACCTCTCTTTCCCTTCAAAGTCCTCCACGCCCAGCGCCAGGTGTCACATGTCTCTAGAGCATGTCACCAGAGTCTTATCTTGGGTTCATGCTCTTGTTTGGTGGCCTGGAAGGGCTGATGCCAGGCCCAACGAAGCAGCTAAACCTTGAAAGGTGGGTCACTAATCAGAGCACTGCAGACAAGAAGGACTTACAAGGTGGCAATTTCACAGCTAGTCACAGCTTCTTGTTTTGCCCATCATTTTCCACATGGTTCAATGCTCCATCACCGCCCCTGCATATGCCTACTCTCAGGAGGATGGGTTACATAGCTTCATTTTGGCATCAAGACACACTTGTCACTTTGCTGGCTAATCTAAATAAATTAATGTGCTCCTCTTCCTTCTATTCAGCTTTTTCTTCTCATTAGGGATATTATACAGTAGGCAAAGGTAAAGACTTGAGCTGGTGTACCCCAGGAGTTCAACTGCAACAGTCTCAGCTATAATACTTGGACTGTCTTCAGAATCATCCAGTGAATTAACACGCCAACTTGTGTCCCTTCAAACACACTTTAGCTACCAAATTTTTCCAGCTGTATGTAAGGTCACTGTAATTTATTTATTTTAGTCTCTGAATACTGCAGTACACTTTTTTTCTTTATGTCACACTACTGCTCCCTGCTGCCCAAGTCTATTTCAGATCCACAGATCCATTTTACACCACCTAAACATGAGACAGGTCTCATAATGACGGAGGGTAACTGGCTCCTTAGAAGCAGGGGGGCTGTCAATGAGATGTTTGTCTCACCATGATTAATTGCTGTGAGATATCCACAGAGATTTAAAATCATGGTTAATTACCAGAAAATGCACAGAGATCTTCAAGACTAAATTCTACTACTTGCTAAGTTTGCCTGAGTTCCACTACATCCTGCATCTGGGGACACTTGTGCAATCAATTGATAAAACTTCCACAGAACATATGACAAATTGTCAGGAAAAACCTACATAAAAATAGCTTGTAGTAACTTCTGTGTCAATATGTGTAGATAGTCGATGGCTGAGGTGTTAATAGTCTATTTCTTTAACTGCTTTTACCTAGATACTAATTTGTTTGTAATGACATTGTTGTTGGTGCTTTTTTCATTTGGCCTGCTCAAAGACGTAACAGTTACCACAAGGTTAATGTTCTTTCTGAGTAAAAAAAGGCTAGATCTTATCTGTATAATGCATTTCTTTTCTATTTTATTCAGCACAGAAGCTGAGGAGATTAAGAAGCTTCAGTATTTTACGTTAAGCTTATTAAAGACCCAAATTTTAATAGGTTTGAAATCATCTCCAGAAATCTCACATTAAAAGAAAAGCTAAGAGCATCTTACTCCATTTCCTGGGAACTTTCCCAAAGACTTTTACCATTCATATAAAATCTAGAAACCAGACTACACTGTATCTATCATGTGGTGGGGAGGAGGTTAGTCAGTCCACCCGACTTCTGCCACATTTGGCTCTTGTTGGATTCACGACAGCTTTCTCCCACCTTGCAGATGAGTTCTCATGAGCACACTCATACTTCACCAGGTAGAAGTAATCTGGTATTGTGCTGGGAGAGATAGGATGGGGAAGATGATGTGGCAGTGAGGGTGCCTGTAACCTGCACAAACCAGTAACCAGAGAGCACCACAGACTGTGTTAACCCCTTCTGTTGGTAAAACCCCATCAAGAGCACAGTCTCTTTGAATGAGGAAAATGTATCACACTAATCACTTCAATCCTTCTTCAGTTTTCCATGCAAAACTTCATCACATTTTCAATACATTTTAGTTGAGTGCACTGAATTAAGTACTTTCAAAAAGTTTTGTTTCTGTAACACTCAAAATTCTTAGGAAATTTTGTCAGTACTTTCCCTGGGAGTGAACTCCTTTCACCATTCCCTCATTTTCTTCTGCTAACTTCAATCCATTTAACATAGCTTTACAGCATTGCTGTCTAGCATGTTGCAGTTAAAACCACAGGGGAAAATGGGTGCTCTGAGAAGTAGGATTCCTTCTCAAGATAATTTACCCAACTTTTCATCAACTTATGTAAAACCAAGAACTGCAGAGATCTTTGAGTACACACACACTCGGTCTAAGCTCTAGGTGCAGAGTAATGATATCCTTTAGTAGCAGGTACATTATGCACAGGAATTTCACCCTACACAGAGCTTTGGTAGATACAGTAATAGTTTTCTTTTAGCAGACCTTACTCCCTCTGTAAGAGAAGGATCAAACAATAAGACCTGCTGAAGGTGAAAAAAATCCAACTTTCCCTTCCCTCCTCAGAGCTTTTCACTTCCTACAGTTTACGAAGCTGGCTGAAGACAGGCTACTGAGAGAACACTGTGAGCACCAAATCTTTATTCCTTTAGGATTTTATGAAAGAAATTTTAAGAATTTTAACAAAGAATAAAAGTGAGTGTGATTCAAGTGTGAAAAAAAGAACCATCAAAATTTGACCTGGGAACATCCCACTCTTCTGTTTAGACATTTTCACCCGTATAATGTTTTTATTTCACGAACAGCCATCAAAAAAGTTCCAACCTAAGTCTAGGGATGAAGTAACTCACCAGAGGGGTAGCTGTAAACAATGTTATATAGCTAAGAAGTGGGTCAAAGACCGGGTATCCTCTCTCAGTAAAGTAACTACAATATGATGACACAGAGCTGATCTAGGAGTAGAGAATTAAATAGAATATTGGAATATTCAGAGAAATTGCTCCAGACTGTGCCAGCCTGCAAAACTCAGTCATACAGTAGCTGGAAATCTGGCCTAACTTCTCCACACCTAGTGCAAGCCAGTTGTTTAAGTTGCAATGTCCCTTTAAAATGCTCAGGCTGTGAAAAAAATAAAACCAACAGATTGGTATAATGAAGTGCAACTATGAAGAACAGCTACTTAATGGGAGAGCACAGATGTTCTATGCACAATGGCTATGGTTTAAATTGAAAAGTGCCATTGTTTGGCCATCATTTCAAATCACGATACTCTAAAGGAGAGCTTTGAGGACATATACCCTGGAGGAGTACAAAGCTAAGGTAGAGCTAAATTGCTATATCTGCTCTATCAGAATGAAAAAAAAAAATGGTTTTCATGTGCATGAAAAACAAAAAGTGGAAAATCATAGTTGGCATATTAGGGGAAACCAGGAATGAAAGGCAAAGAGCATGGACAGCAGCAGCTGATGGGAACAAAAAAGAGAATTTTTTTTTTTTCCCAAAGCTGGCACTACCACAATGGGTAGGAACACAGTGCCACTTCCCTGAAGCCTACAGGCTGGATGTGCACTGGTACTAGAACAGGAAGAAGAGGGAAAGAGATACATACACACAGTGCTTGTTGCACTAGGCAGAGATGCCCAAGTCAGCCGTGCCATACCACTGCACAGATCCCCTCCTTGGCCACAACACCACAGGGATTTTGAACAACATTATGGCTGCTGCCATAAGAGACCAAAGCCTGCCTTCCTGACACTAATGTCACCAGCAACCACTTACAGAGAGCACTTACACTACTTTTATTTGCCCTGCACTTCAGAGCAACCCCTGTACATTCTCTAAGTTAGGGATGCTGGATTGGACCTCCCAGGTATGGTGCTAATAGAAGTAATACCATATATTTTATACTCATTTCAGATCAGCTGTATATGGCAACTCTTCCCTCTCCCTTGAAGAAATAATTGTTGCAGCAGCCCTTTTGTTAGAGAGTAGAAATGAGCTGAGACAAAGACTTCTTGTTTACCACAGCATGAAAAGGGTCCTGGTTTACTCCACTTTACAGCTTAGCCATCTTAACTCCAACCATTCACTGACTGGCTGCAGCAAGCTCTTACTGCAGGTTTCCCTTGCAGCCTCTGACTGCTGGTTATTTCCTGCCAAACTATGACTGCATGTGTTGGTTTGCAGACTCTGAATGCAGGCTTTTACCTGGCTAGACTGTGACTGCAGGTTCCAACAACAGGCTCTGACTGCAGAACTAGACTGACCTCACAGCAGTGATTCTCCTAGGGATCCTTCTTCTTCATGATCCTTCTCACAAACTAACCCACCCTCTTTTATCACATTTATCTTTATTGGCTGTAGCTGTGTCTCATCAGGG
Organism: Nicator chloris; assembly: GCA_013400495.1. Lineage (NCBI taxonomy): Eukaryota > Metazoa > Chordata > Aves > Passeriformes > Pycnonotidae > Nicator > Nicator chloris. The sequence continues at coordinate 70,105 of WAAE01018492.1, read as the reverse complement.
GCAAGGCTGTATTGGGTAATTAACACAGCTGTTACTTATCAGGGATGAGGTCACATGTAGTCCCTTNACCTGTAGTCCCTTCTCCTACAAAATAATCACAGAATCATAGAATGTTAGGGACCTTGCAGATCATCTAGTCCCAACCTCCCCTGCCATGGGCAGGGACACCTCCCACTAGACCAGGTTTCTCATGGCTGTACCTAGCCTGGCCTTGAACATTGCCAGTGTTGGGGCACCCTCTTCTTCTCTGGGCAACCTGTTCCAGTGTCTCCCCACCCTAACAGTGAAAAATTTCTTCATCATATCTAACCTAAATTTCCCCTCTTTCACTTTGTACCGATTACTCCTTGTCCTATCACTTCAGATCCCGACAGAGTCCCTCTCTGGCTTCCCTGTAGGCCTCTTTCGGATACTGGAAGTTTGCTGTGAGATCTCCACATAACCTTCTCCAGAAGAACAGTCCCAACTTTCACAGCCTGTCTGCCTAGGGGAGGTGCTCCCCTCCTCTTATCAGCTTCATGGCCCTCCTCTGGACTGGCTCCAACAGTTCCCTGTCCATTTTATGTTGAGGGCATCAGAATTGGACATCATAAAATCAGTTACCTAGCAGGTAATTTATGTCCAGAGTAGCAAACAGCCCAATAGGCTCCCCAGATCTGTTTCACCAGCACTTGTTCACACTAATTGTCCAACAGAAACAGAGAATTCCAATTAATGAGCAATAAATATAATTTTTCCATATACTTCATCACTATAGAAAAAAATAGGTTAGAAAAATCTGAAGAATCATGATAAGTTGATAAGACAACTATAGTGAAAAGAAATCCAGGTATATTCTGATTGCATAAAAACTGTCAGATTTATCCCATGGCATATCATGGGGAAAGAATTGCCAATCAAGAGCCATTTTCTTCTCCAGACAGCAGGGAAGAGGGGGATAACGTGTAGAACCAATAAGAATTTTCACTGGTCAGAAAAAATACAGAAAGCAGAAAAGCCTGTTTAATTCATATTCTTCAGGATTATGCAGGTCTCCTTTATACTTTTCTTTTGCTTATCTCTTTCTGCTCTCTCCTTTTTCCTTCTTTACACAGCTGTCAATTTGGGAGTGAATGAGTCAAGATGATCTTCAAAAAATTTGATCCCACAGAAGATATGGAAAATGGTCAAAAAGCCTTGGCTAAAGAAGCTCTGGCTCCCACTCCTCATAGACATACTTTTATGACTAGACATTGTGGAAAAGGTATGGTGTTGGAGGCAGAGGTATCTGCACCACTCAGGAAAACACAAAGCCTAGCTTAAAATACAGTCACAGATTTTTGTTGGTTTATAAAGTTAGCTCATAAAGCTGTGTTTTATGACATGCATTAAGTGAAGCAGAAAACGAATCATGGGTTCTTGTGGGAAAAAGAATGTTATCATGGGCCTATAACAGAATTTTGCTTTTAAAATATTTTTCTTTGACTATAACAGAAACCTCTTTCCATCTTGGCTACAATTAATATATTCAAATTGCTGGGAAGGCCATTCCCCTTGCTGTAGAATAGTCAGGAACTGGGTGAAAAGTAACTTTATGAGATTCATTAGCAGACAGCAAAGAGAGGCTGGGCAGAATACCAGCTAATATTACCTTGGTTTTAGGGGTGTGCATACACCATTGCATGTGTCCAGCCAAATTGTTCTTAGAAACAAGTAGATGTGACACAATAAATAACACCATTCTGTTCTGTCCAAAACTATCTACACCTAAATGGTCCGAGAAGCACAAACAGAAGGAAGAGAGCTAACTTATACCATTAAAGTAAACGTGCCACCATCCTCAGTACTTCCAACATTTCAGCTTTGTTAACTGCAGTGGGGCTGCCTAAGCTACACCACTGCGCAGGATTTTGCATTTCTATTAACATTCCTCTGGCAGACAGAGATCTTGTTAAGGTTCGTTAATCTTTAATTATGTTTTTAAAACCCAGTAGCCATGGTAAATACCAGTAGTTTATAGTCAGCTGTGAGAAGTAATATTAACCTCCAATCTGCATACACCAGTCTGCTCCTGTACATTAAACACCTAGCACTGTTCACCTTCTCTACCATTTTGCCTTGCACACAATTTACATCATCCGGGTACTGTAAATTGGTGTTTACACATAGGACCCACAGCCTGCATATGCACACAAAATCAGGGCTAGAGGGTAATAAGATAAGGAATAGTAAAGATTAGAATAAGAAATGGAGGCAAACGAGAAGGAAGACAGACATTATGATATAGAGCAGCCCTGGGGAGCTAAGGGAGAAGAGATGATGCTTCAGTCGATTCCCTCTGTATAACCCACACTCATTTATAACTTGAATGGATGAATAAGCAAGTATTTTTCCTTCCAGCTATCCTGCTAGCTGTAAGTGTGAAAATATGGTAAACATCCTCTCCAAAATGCATTCCTTGTTTCTCATCTCCTACTGTGTGCAGAAACTAGCTAAATTCATTTTAAAATATTTCTTGGCTGAGTTCTTTAGCCTCCTCAGATGTGGGAGCAGAGACTTAATCTCTGTTTAACTTCCAGGCTAGTTTTGTCACTTGATTTAAACATAACTCTCAGAAAGCTCAGTCACTGTAAGATCCAAATTTATGAGACATTAAGCACCATCTTTGAGCCTTAATGCCCTCAGCTGCCTTTGTCTTCTGAAGGGGCTTAGAATAAGATCCTGAAAAGCAATTGCCAAGAAGTCATGCCTAAATACTCTTTCAATTAGGGCTTGATCCCACAGGTAGTTATGTGCTGGAAGTGCAGAAACCAAGGGCTGGTGCTGAATACTTAGTGTTTGTTTAGTGCCTGAGCAGTGAAGCTCGATAACAGAGTGAGCAAATGCAAAGAGAGGAGGGAAAAAAGCATCTGGCAACATAGCCAAACTTGTGCAGCCTCATGCTGAGTCCTGCAGAGGAGGGGCACGTGGGCATGCCCAGAATGAGCTGCTCTGAATGAGACAGTCATGACACAGAACTCAAGTGAGGAATTTCACGTGCTGCCTGTGTGACAGAACCAGCAGATCACGCAAACGTGACCACATCAGAGATGAATACACAATAATGACACAGTAAAGACCAGAAGAAATTGAGGGGTCACTTTTTTTCCTAATATTCAGCAGTCTGTTGATCCCATTCACGCACAGGGCAGCTTTTATGCTGTTCCAGATGACAGCCTGTGCTGCTGCAGCAATGAAGTCTCTCCAGCAGCCCTGCAAGCAGCTCGGTGCTGCTCTCCCACCAGTCAAGATCCTGTGTTGTTTCCTCATTGATTGGCCTGGGAGAGTGAAACAAATACAAATACAATCAGGAAAATAGTTTTTATCCTCTTCTGGTACTTTCACTCTCAATTTACCTTCATTTTCTATGTCTGTTTAGCCTGCAGGTTTATGGAGGAGCATTTGCTGAAACAGCAAATTCTTGTGCAAGCTATAGACAAAGAACTTGTAGAAATTATTCAATGCATAAGGAATAAATTAAAAGGAATCACATAATTAGCAAACAGAAAACAGAAGCAAATTACATTAGTCATCAGCTCTCCCTAGCAGTTCTGACCTTGGAATGGCTGGTGGCTTTTTCACACACATTACCTGAATCTCCCACTAGTTTCAGAGACCTCACCACAGTACTGTGACGTCCCTTGGGAACCCTTTCACACCCATCAGACCCCATTAGGTACCACGGACAGTCAGTGCAGGCCAGCTGCCTGACAAAGAACAGCAGTGACGCTGGGACCAGCACGGTTACACTGGCAAGGCCCAACCCCAGAACCTCCATAAGGCCACCAGGCCCAAGCTGGGGTAGCATCAAGGCTAGCCCAAACCCTATGGCCACCACATCAGTTAACAGATATGGGTTGAAAGCTCTCAGTTTCACTGATTTCTCACAAACTCATTGAGAAATACAGGTAAAATCCATTTGTGCTACTTAGCTCAGCTGGAGATTAGGTCAGCATGATCTTCTTGATATTCTCAGATGAGTTAGATTGTGGGAGCTACTAATTGCCCTCCTTGTAGTCACATGAGAAAAGCTGTCTTTGGTCAGATTAGCCTCAGTATTGAATAAAGAAAGCTTGTCTGTGATCTTTGTCTGAAAGTCAGCCATCAGTTAACCTCTTTTGGTGTCCCTAATAAAGCTGAGTATACCTATACCAATTTATATTGCTGGAAAGGGAGTTCAATTTCCCTTCAAACTCCAGTACCTCCTCTAGAAGTTAATGGCTAATATGTTCAACATCCTCTTTCTAAGCTGCATAATTACTCTTCTTTCCACACTTCATATCTCTTCTGCTTTCAGAGACAACTTTTTTCTCTCAGAGCTGCCCTTGGTGGAACTCACCATATGCCTTGAAACACCCTGTCTGTCAGCTGCCAAATTGCCCTTCTCTGCCTCTGAAATTTTCTCCTGGGGATTCTGCAAAACACAACAAGAGGGGAAAGCAGCCACTGTGCTGCCAGCAGGAGAGGTTTCATCTCTACTGTACTTTGGTACCTGAGGATATTCAGGTATCCTGAAGAGGTCCTTCAGAGAGGATATCCACGGACTTGACACGTATCTTCAAACATGGGAAATGGGGGAAAAAAGTGAATTTCAACTGGGATTTAGTTTTTTTTTCCTTTAGGGGATTGTTCTAATCCATTCAAACTTCTACTGGTGCCATCAAGGACAGGGACAAGTAGGCATCTCCTGGTGGTCCTCTTTGTTCCGCATTGACTCCTAGCACTTTCACCCTGTATGTATGTTGTACCATATGAAAGCAACCATTCTCCTCCAAACAAGCTGACATCTTCACTCCTGGGAATCTCTTTAGCCCACTGCAAATTGAATGGAAAATGCAATGTCATCACCTGGCAAGATGGAGAATAGCAGTCCAAAAATACTTATTGGTGGCTACCAGTGTCATCTAGAAGGTCCTAAGCCTGGCTTTCAGGGCAAACATCTAAAGCTTCTCATGAAAGGAAATTGGAGAAAGGACCACCAGTCTTCAGAAACCTCTCATCTGGGTGATCCACTCTGGAAAGAGTTTCAGGTTGCAAAACACAGTGAGATGCAAATATTTCCCTACCACCACACCCAAGGCTTTCTGCTGGCTAACCAAGGAGACTCAACTCAGCATGCTCGCTGTTTTCAGGTAACTGGCTTTATCATGTGTTATGCAAGGTGCCCAGGCACTCCATGTGACAAAGAGAAGGCATCCAATGGATGTCAGCACATCTAAAAGTCACGAGGTGCCCTGCCCTGCACAGCACACCCTGGGGAAATTACATACCATAGAACACCATGCCCAGTATATAAACTGGGGGAGTTTATATGCTGTGAGGAGCCAATTGCTGCTCAGGGACAGGCTGTGCATTAGTCAGCGGGTGGTGAGCAATTGTTTTGTGCACCACTTTCCTTTCTTGGGTTTTATCCTCTCTGTATTTTTATCTCCCTTTTCATTATTATTAATTAATGTTATATTTCACATTATTTCAGTTATTAAACTGTCCTTATCTCAACCCATGGGTTTTACATTTTTTCCGCTTCTCCTTCCCCTCCCATTTCAGGGGAGAGGCAGTGAGGATTGTCTGTGTGGTGCTTAGTTGCTGGCTGTTATTAACCCATGACAGAAGTCAGCATGCCTGCTGTGCCCTGGCACACAGCCTGAAAATGCCAGTGCCCAGGAGCTGCTATTGGGCTGTGGGTCTGCCTTTGTTTGCCTGAGCAGCATGTATACACTGGAGCTGCATTAGCCTGCACCTCGCTGTGTGCTGATAGAAAATGATGATGAATTATCCAGTTCATTTTGGCTCTGTGTAGAGCTATCAAGACTCTCAATATGCAAATGGGTCCTGTTTATCATGTGATAGATACTGTGTAATGTAGCACCTAAATTACACTGAGTTTGCAATACCATCTGGTTTCATCTTTCATTATATTAGAATGAAATATGTTATATTTGACCTGAAAATTGGCGCAGGAATAGAGCAGTGCCATAGATGCAGTTTGAAGTGGTAAGAAGCTCTGCTCACTCATATGAGGCAGGCAGGTTCCAGATATAATTCTCTTTTCTCCTCTTCAGATCTGGAAAACAGCAAGTACCTAGTAGGCCACAGCAAAAATCTAGTATTATGCACAGGTTTACCTAGAAGTAGAGGCAGGTGACGCTGCANCACACTGCCATAGAAGGAGTGTCCATTCAAATTTTCTCGTGTGACTGAAAAAGTCTGACATACGGTGGAGGGAAAGCCTGTGAACATTCAGAGAAACAGTTCATAGATATTAAGTTACTTTTGGTTTGATAGGATCTTAAGAGTAAAGAAAATGTTTACACTAACTTTTAGCAAAATCTTCCAAAAGTCTTCCAGTTGATGCCAAACTGATTTTTGTTTATAAATATTCTTCACATATACTTGTAGCTCTCTAGCTTATTATGGTATAATTATATAGATTTGTAGCTAGCATTTTACCCACTCTGTTAGACAGAAAGACAAAGCACATTCCTAAAGATCCATATCCCACCTTGCTTCCTCTGGGAACTAAGGACAAGCCACTCTGCCAAGACACTTTCTCATGAACAACTTGCAAAAGGGGGGCTCCAGAAAAGGGTTGAGCCAAGGGGGAGAATTACCTCATTACCTGTGCTTCTAATTGGGGATTCTTGGCAATTATGCTAATTTGCTAAACTTGTAAAACTGTGTTCAGCCTATATCATGTAAGCATTTTTCCATACTTGCCCCTGCAGACCTCCAATTAAACAGAAGATTTTATGTTACTGCCCCTATTAATACTGTCTTGAAAGTGTGTTGTTTTATGTTTTGATCTTTACGGCATCACTGTGACTTTGAGGAAATGATGGGCTAATGTGTTTTTTTTTATTGGTAGTGCAAAGATTCAACTCAAGGGAGTTGACCATTTCTCCTTATTGTCTACGTTTGACTCAATCAACCAAAGCACATTCTTGAGTGCAAACTTGCAGACCAGCTCTCTGGCTGTCTGATTAAACTACAGAATAATAATTCATCATTGTCTGTCCATTCCCACTTTACTGACTGTCTAATTAAAGTTATTTTTATGCCCAAAGATAATTGCTTTCTTCTATTATTACTCTGAAATGTTAATATAATCTAGCTCACCAGTCTCTGTGTGTACCGCTAGAGACAATAAATAAATTAGATATAGAAAAATTATGTTTAAATAATATTATGATTGAGTCATAAAATTAAAATAGCACAGAAATTCCAGTTAAGGCCACAGAGAGTTGCCAAAGACATTTGCTGCACATATGGGTGGTTGTTTCTCAGAGTCCCAGAAAAGGCCGTGCTATACACCCTGGGTGCTTCGTTAGCAACTTATTACTGGCCTTATAGAGTCAAGTGAAACAGAAAATCATTTTACAATGGTCATTATTTTTAATGTCAGTACTTGCTGACAGTCCTTATCCTGCAGCATCTGAAATATGTGAATCAGAAGATGTTGACAAATGTTGGCTCTCCAGTGGAATCTTCTTGCCTTAATTGTCTTGTTAGTTTATAAATTGTTTAAAAATGCTTTTTATTGTGGTCTGTCTTTGTCTAATGGCCTTTTGATAAAGGTATTTACACCATATTAATGCCCTCAGAAGACAGAAGTAGCAGTCAAAATAGAACTGCCGCAAACAAGCTATTTCTGTAGAGAGCAATCAAGTCAATATAAACATTGGGTATTTTAATTTTAAATACGCAGAATATTTTTTCTCTTCCTCATTGGTTTTTAGATACTATCACCACCAGCCCATACTCAATATGTCACTATTTCCTACCTCCAGCACTTTTCCTTCTTCTGTGGTATCTGTTTATTCTGGTCCCTAATCAATCCCAAGCACACGTGTCAGTACATACACACATGGGCACACGCAATGCCACTGTGACTGTAAATGCATTTGGGGCTGCTCAGATGCATCCCATTCAGCCTCAAAAGCTACAGCATGCAGATCAGCAGGCCCAGTTGAACAGTAAACTTCAAAAGTATCCATGCACCTTCTGTCTTTTCCTAATCTGAAATTTTACCCTATGTTTTTAATGATAATTGCATTAGCAGCCTGATTTCAGCAGGCCTTTTCAGTGAAAAGTGTAGAAAAGAAGGGCAACAAACATATTGGCCTTACCAGAGGCCTATGTTGAAAATTTTCCATCCTTGCAGACTGAACTCCAGAACATTGTAACAACCGATATCATTATCACCTGAATCCCTCACCTCCTTCCAGCCCTGATCCATGTTTTGGGGCTTGCTGTAAATTTCCATAACATCAAAAAAACTTCAGACTTTGCTTTACGTCTCATTCAAGCTGGTCCCACAAGCAGAAATTTTATTTTGTTAAGATCTCTTGAGATATCAGGATAAAACATGAGGAGTTTTAGGTTTATTAAGTTAGTTGAGGTTATTTCCAGATATTTTTATGGTTTATGTTCAACAGCCTGTAGTTAAATTCTTACCAGATATAAGCAACTTGGTTTTAAAAAATAAGGGCAATGAAGAGTAATGGCAGATATACAGGAGATTTTCATATCTTGGTACGAAGGCAATTTGCTGATGCAGGCTGACAAAGACCTTGGAACACAAAGCCATGCTGCTGTCTTCCTTTCCCAACCAGTGGTACTGTGGATGCACCTGGTACTGAAATAACCCTCATGCAATGCTGTCCATCTCATTCCCACTGGTTTTCTGTCACATGTGCAGCATGGTGAGCTTCAAAAATAATTTTATCTCCCGAGAGACCTTGGTGTCCCATCCTTGTCTCTTGACTCCTTGTCCTTCATACAGCCACAGCACATTTTGGGCACAGCCAACTCAAAATTGTTTGACACATTTGCCAAAATAAATTTCATGGAGTCCTTAGACAGCATCATGACACCAGTGAAAATGTAGGAAGCAGCAATTGTAATCTGTCTTTTACAATACAGACTTTTTTTCTCTAAGTAGGGATATATTTAGCTTGCATGAGGAGAAAGGGAGTTCTCTTGGGGAAATTGTATCATATTTCTGTTTCATCCCATCATTATCAGCCTCTAAATCTAAATGCTTTGGGAAAAGGTTTCTGGCTTAAAAAAAGAGAGAGTCCCCTTAAGACTTACCTGACCTTTTTCCTCTCACATGGTTGTATATGTGTACCTTCCAGGGTCTCCAGCTCATTTCCCACTGCTGGAAAGACCGTGTGGACAGACCACTTAGCCCATCTGCTCCTTAAATCAAGTCCGTGCTGCTTCATGAATGCATTAACTATAATAATCTTTAATTAGTATAGATTACAGCTAGGTATCCCTGATATCCACTATAGCTTAAAGTATATACACTATTTATGCTCCCCCTTAGAACTAAGAATCTGTGTTCATTGCTGAAAACCTTCACAGGTAAAAAAACGGCAAACCAAAAAATACAGACAAAAGAACTGAGATAAAGCAACTGGCGTGAGAATTCAGATTCAAGATTTCAACTGCCTGCCCAAGACCTCCAGTAGTAATAACTGAAGACAAGAAAGATAGATCTCATAGAAATTCATCCATCTTCCTCAGTAAATGAAGAGGAAGACAATGCCTTATGAAAAAAAAAAAAAAAGCTGGAAGAGGTCTACCTTTACAGCGGTTTGTAGTCCAAGGCTTGATTTTCATAGTAGACCAGCTGCTAGCTAGGAGAGAATTATTATGTGATTTCATGTATATAATATTTATCATGGAACAGATGCTTACAATGCCTTTATTAAATCTTCACCATGATAGTATACAAGACAGGGAGTCATTTAAATGGTAACTGAGACACAAAGAAAGCCAAACTTGCAAGGTTTACATGGAAAGTTTATCAGACTAGAACCTTTGAACTACAACCCAAACCACAGTTCTTTCCCTTCCTGCTTGATTAGCATGAATACCTGATTAAGACAACCTTTGAAACTCCCTTGAAAAATTATGATAGACATGCAACCTAAGGTTGAAATGGGATTTTAGTTTTTACTTTTTTCAATTCTAATCTGCAGTTTCTTTGTTTACTGTTTAAGCCTCTCTATTGTGTAGGGCAATCCTTAGGGTTCTTAGTAGTCATTTACTGTAGAAGAAGCTCTTGATGGAAGCCATACATACCTAGGATATTTGGGATTATATTTCTTCTTGAACACTTTTCCTCAAATCCAGAGTAAAATGTGAAGTTTACACAGACAAATGCTGGACAGTTTGCAGAAAAGAAAATTCTGATATATTGCTCCAGGTGTGTGGAATTCCTTCCAGCTTTAGCCTGTAAAATATTGCTACTTTGAAGTTGTGGCAACTACTTTTTATATTACTCAAAAAAAAAAAAAATCTGTAAGGTTCCATTATCAAAAGCAGGGCCATAAATATGCAGAAAAGTGAACTTTAGGAAGTGCAAATACTGCAGTGTATCTTTTGAACTCTAGAGGAGCTGGCTGATGAAAGCAGGAGAAAAACAAACAATTTCACTAGACACCCTGACTATTCTTGCAACTATTTTTTTATTCCCTTCTCTAAAAATATCCGTTTTCTCCTAAATTAGACATATTAAGACAAAATGCTCCAAGTCAGGCTTTCAGAGTGTCCTAAGCATTCTGTTGTTTTCTTTAATCAACATTGGTCAAAATGGAGTGCAGAACTACTTTCTGCAGGGCATACCACACCATGTGCATAGTTTGGATTGCATTGAATTGGGCCGAGTTAAAACTTCATTAACAGGTGAACGTGCTTTAGATTTTCCGAATATTTGTTCTCATTGTTTTTATTTACTTTGAATTTTTATTATTTTATTTAGAATCACAAAAATGACATGTAACATCTTCTCTAACAGTAGCAATTAATATTAACTTCTGAATATTGAATGAATTAGCTGGGGAAGACTAAATCCATTTGCTCTGGTCATGGTCTGAATTTTTCAAAAGCATTACCTGTATTCCCTTGCAGAGCAGGAGAGAACTGCTGGACACATCTCCTTCATGCAGGATTGAGTAGAAGTTGCTATTTTGCTTGCAGGAGGAGATAGCAGTCCAAAACCAGGCTGCACAAGGCTGCTCAGAAATTGAGCTGCATGAGATGGGTCCTGTTAGAGAGCAGTGTGTGCATCTGTGAACAGACAGCAACAGTAAAGCTTACAGAAAACAAAACAAAACACCAAATAACAAGAAAAGGAAATTGTGTCCTCAGAGAAAATAACCATTTTGATAAAGTGTTGCCTCTACAGAAGCTTGAAATTGTGAATGAATAAATTATTTCACTTTTATTTCTTCCCTGTTCAGGTGAGATCTGGTGAATACTTTGTCTCAAGAAAGAGAGCTGAGCAATTCCTCTTTCCAGGCATTGCTGCCCACAAACCCTGGACATTGGCTACCTGCAGGAGTCACAGGGAGCACCAGTGCACCAGAACATGAAAAACACTCATTTTCCTGGCAGAGCAATCCGAAGCAATACATTTCACAACCAGTCAACAAACAAGGATATAGATTGGCAGTTGTGAGCCCTCCTGCTGGAAGTGCTTGCAAGGATCTCATGAGAAGACGAGAAAGTTCCGTTCAGTTCACTAACCGGTCGTAAGTCAATAGCATATCCCAGCTGCAGCCTCTCTGCCAGGCCTTCCAGGCTTAGGCACAGATCCCAGGCAGATCGACAGAACTAAATTTACAGTGGAACTGTTTGGAATAACAAATTAAGAGAAAGAAATCAGGATATGCTCAAAATTCTATTCCACGAACATAAAGGAAGGTCATGTGTTGCATATGTTATTTTTTGCAGAAAGTCATTCTATCCCAGCTCTAAATTAATCATGTTTCATCAGAATGGTTTTGCATATCAATAAAGCTGCATTGCTTAGGAATTCAGGTGTTTCATAAGAATTTCATAAGAAAGTGCAAATTTTTAGCACCTAGAGTTCCAAATCAGAATAAGATCTTACAGTTTCATAAGGCAAGATTAAATTTATAATTGCAAGTTGCAATCACTGTGCTGAAAAGGATATCAAGTTTAAAGCCTACCTGCCCTGTAATATTGCAGGAAGGATTTCTAAGCCTGGAGCTGAAGTGCTGAAGTGATTGATCTGTTGCTTAAATGCCAGGGAGAGCTTTTAGGACTGGAGAGAGAACAATAATGCAGGGTGCTGTTTCTTTGAAATGGGGCTGCTCAACAGAGATAATTCAAAATGCTTATCCTTTTGCAATTTTAGTTACATCTCACTCTAAACTTTTATTTTTTTCTGCTACAGTACAGCCTGAGAGGAAAAATAAAAAAACAGAAAGAATAAAGTTCCCATTTCATCCCTTAAAGTGTTTTTTAGGGAATGCTCATAACTTTTTTACTGCTTGGGGCTTGCTTTACTGCATTAATGGAAACGTGAAACTGTAAGGTCACAAATGAACAACACCAGCCAGAACATGCTAGTCAGATGTAACAAAACATCCTGATGCAAAGGTAGATCACATAGAAAAAGTAAACCAATTACATGACCTTGTTGGATAAATTGTCAAAAATATTGAGCTGTCCCAGCTCCCTTTCCAGAAGATACAGATGGAGCAGATTTTAGTCCTAAATAAGCTGTCTTCCACATCCAACTCTACTTTGCAAGTTTCATTCCTGGCAGCTTTTTGGAGCACAGTGAGCTCAGACCAGGCACTTTCATATTTCTCTCTGCTTCACTTTTTATTGAGGAGCTGTTCTTCCTCCCAAAAGAGAGTCATATTGGGAAGTAGGGAAAATGTCAGGTGCCTTTGGCCTCCTAAAACCTGTTAATGGTGTCCAAACAGCCCTAACTTTTGTAGCCCTGCTGATCTAAAGCAATAGGTCCCATAAGAGGCATGCAAGGGTTATAAGCTGAGGCACAGGAAAATGGTGAGAATGCTGGCTGTAAGTGTATCCTGCACACCATATAAAGGATGGATATTGAAGCTATTGGAGAGGCTGTCAGACAGAGTATGGGATGGTATGAGCATGCACACTGGGAACAAGTAGGGGAGAGGGGCAGACAGCAAGGCTCAGAGGCCAGAAGAAAGCAGAAAAGGGGTTACAGGAGGGCAGCCTTTAGGAGAACGAGCAGAGAGGAGGAACACCAACATATTAGCTCACTTTAAATGAAGCCTTCCTATGGAGCAAGACTCAAGACTGTAGACTGCAGCTAAGAGTTACTGCAGATGGGGGAAGACCACCAGCTGGACAACCCTATGGAGGAAAGACTACAAATGTCAGTTAATATAACACCATCACAAATTTGCTGTCATCCTGTTTAGCCATCAATCAGATTAAAGTCTTCCATCCAACAGCAAAAATATTGGTGATGAAGGCATTTGACTTGTATTTACAAGTGAATACAATTATTTCACTCATCACCAGGGTAATAGTGTAATCTTCCAAGACCTCTGGTAAGCACTGAAATACTACTTTTGTGGTGGAACCCTTCATCTGGAATGTATCCCTTCTTGCTGCCAAGCAAGTCCTGAGGAAGAGCTTGCACATGCAGGCTGTCCACTCTGTCAGGGTATAAGGCAGAGCACCAGTAACATGAGGCTTCCAGCCAGAACATGAGTTTTCCTGGCCAGCAGACTGAGAACTGTGCATCACTTCTGTACTGGCAGGCAGTTGACTGGCAGGTCAAAAGACATGTGCATGTTCTCCTTAGAGTCACAAATTACAAAGAGCAAACTCCTCTCTGAAAGCAGCCAACAGTGTTCAGCAAGGAACAGGGAAATATCTCACACTCTAGTGAGAACACAGAAGAGCCTGAGGAGGGGAAAGGGAAGCCCCTGGAGAAGGGAAATGCAGAGGACCACAGCGTAGGCTGAGGTATCATAGGATGAATGAGAAATAGCAGAGAAAAATACAGCAATTTTGCAGGAAGACAGTACAAGAGGAGTTGGATCAAGGAGAACCTTCACTGGCATCAGTGATCTAGAGGTGTGATGGTGAAGGCTGCTTAAGACATGGCAGCATTGAAAGCATAGTGGTGGCAACAGGCTACATGGAGGGAACAAGAGCAGAGGTGGAAAAACAGGGGCAAAGAGAACCTGGCAGGGGAGCACGGGGAACGGAAGGTGTAAGGAAATTAAGAAGAAGATTGATCACATTGTGATCCATTTTCGTTTGAAACTCAAGCTTCTCTTTGGTTAAATTGTGACTTAATCAGTAAGATGTAAGCACTGGTCTCAACTAAAAATGAGCAATGCTGCTGGTCGCAGTGACATTCCTCACACTAACTATGAAGAGTGTTTCCAAACTAGTAAGCTCTATCAAAAGAGAAGCTGTTTGTTTATGCCTGCAGCATTGTCTGCTTTTGCAAAGCAACAACAGAAATGCCTAATTAATTATGTTTGTTAGTTATTCCTTGGAAAAGGAAAAGGGTAGAGGAGAAAAAGTGCTTACCTTGAATGACCACCTTCTGTTTAGCTCAGCAAGAGGAAATTGCTTATGTTTAACCAGATCAATCTTTAGTTGGCACAATGGGTTAAACGTCCATCTCAGTAGCTGTTACTCTCTTGCTCTGTAGCTCTGTGGACTAAACAAGGATCTCACCTTAGACTCCAGGTACAAGGCTAGACTCAATCCTCTATGGAGCAATGGGATGGGGAAAGAAGGACTGGCCTAAAACCAACTCGCAGAATACGTCTCTCATATATAGGAAGGACTTCACCAAAATTGTATTCAAACTTAACTACATAAGAGAGATAATGCGAACAATCCAGAAAATAAGCATTTAAAATTTAAAGAAAGCCTTGTTCCCAGTGCTATCTAATAACAAATTAATACACAAATGCCACTAGAAAATTAAAAATTAAGGTTTAATCTGAAATCTTAGTTAAATCTGACCAGAATTTGTATTTTATGTCAAAACTATCCAAAAGCTGCTGAGCAAACATTCTGTAATGTCTATTTGTTTAATCAGTCCAAAACTAAAATTAATATTATGATTATTTTAGGTAGTACATTTTCCCCTAACAATTTCAAGTAAAATTTAGTGGCCATTATATTTACTGAAAAGCAATATAAATTGGTTTATCTAATGATCAGAGACAAGCTGAAGTCCTCTGTGAAGCAGGCATATCTAAAGTAATGCTTCCCTGTGCAGCGTCACTCCACGATAAATGTTTTCATTGAAGCTGGGACTGCAGAAACAAAAAGGCAGAGGTAGTTTAGCACTCATTACAGAAACGATACTCAACAGAAATGGTACTCAACGGTTGTAAACCTACAGAGTTTAGTTTCAGATCTTGTAAAAGACAGTCTAACACTGCACATAGGTAAAAATGTTCGGATGTTTATTAACAGCCCATACAGATTGATATGCATTCAGATTATAAGACCTCATGTGAAATACCCAGCCCTTCGTGCTTCCAATACAGTATCCTGGCAATGCAGTGAGTTGGAATTAGTTCTCCAGTGCCCTCTACTGGGAATAAAACCAGTATCCTGAATCATGTTTTGCCCCTGGGCACTTTACCGAAATTGTGTAAAATGTGTCATTTTCTTATGTAACATTTTAATAAAAACCTAAAGAGATTTGCTTTCCCATCAATAAATTCATAATCAAGACATGGCCTTGGAATCGTTTAGGTTTTTCTGACTGAAAATTGAAAACTTTTTCTTACTTTTTCTTTTTCTTTCTTCTTTTCCTTTCATTGTTTCTTTTTTTGTTGTTTCTTTTTTCTGTTTAATTGTTGTGCAAATAATACACAGTGTTTCAACTCCAACAGAGAAGACGATACTTAACAGATTGAGCCTGCAATAATTCTTCTAATTGTTAAAACCAAAAAAGAATATGTATTGGTTCTGCTGGAGATAAAGATAAAGATAAGATAATAATAATAATAATAATAGTAATAAAGAGAAAGACAATTCTATTTACGAACAGATAATTTAAACTGTCTCCTGACAAGACAAACAATTCACTCTTCAGTGTAAAACAACATGGGAGGGTAGGTTTTGAAGGCAATTTCAACTTCTTCTCTAGTCTCAAAGCACAAATAGAATAGAAGAGATTCACTACAAATTGTTGATCTTCTGTCTAAAACTTATTTTTAAAGGCTAAACCGTATTACAAAGGTCAACATGTACTTTTTATTACTTAGAAGACAAGTCTTAGATGATCTAGTCAATTTTGTATTGCCTAAATAGAATGAGTTTGGAGCCAACAGAGATGCAGTGAAGGGAAACTCTACCTCCAACCCTTGTTCTCACCCTCCTGGCAGTCTGGCCTGGCACAGTTTGGGTGTTTTTCATTTAAAATTTATTCTTAGTCATGGCTTCAGATTTTAGACGTTATTGTTCATTTCTTGGCCAGCTTCCTGGCTACAGTGCCATTATTCCCAGGCACAAAGCAAAGTGGTGTCATGATGACAATCAATTTGTGAGTTATTAAAGAAAATTAATAACTGGACACAAAAAAATACTACAACAACAACAAAAAAATCACTAATATAAATGCTATTAGGCACCAGTGGAACTAATATAATTACCTTTGTAACAATTCCAGAGAAATTGAGGCTAGCTTCTGCTTTGCTTGTTTGGGAAAATTAGTATTATTAATGAAAGTCCAGAAACATTTTGAGAAACGTTTTGTATTGAATAATAGAATTTAACAAGTGTGTAGAGATGGAAAATTAATTGCAGAATACTTCTTGGCTGTCAAAAATGTGGAGGTACTAATGGCCCAAGAAGGTGTGACGTGCCAACTTACTCAGATTCAGAAAACCTGATACATTTTCAAGGTCTCAGTGGATAAAGCTGGAAAAACCTTTCCAAGCCAGCAACTGCCAAAAACAAACCCACCCTTCTGGAGCTGACTGTTGGCACTCTGCAAGACAAAGATGCAAACTACTAATGATGAACATTTGCATTTTTTCTTTGTATTTGGCCAGTTTTCTGTCTTCCCTTAAATGTTCCTGAAACCAACGCCCAACTACCACCCAAAATAAAATACAAAAAAAAAAAAAATAGATACAAGAATATTCTGAATAGAATTCGGTGAAACCTTTTCTGTTCTCCTGTAGTCCCTACAGCTGTCACAGACACCAGCTGTTTTCTGATCTCAGTGTGGATTTACCCACTGGGATATGACCCCAGTAACCTACACTTCTCCCTGAGTCCAGCACCCCCAGCACAGAGTGTGCACGGATGGATATGTCCATCCTGCTCTCTTTCTGTTTAACTGCCCTCAGCAGCATTTGCTGTTGAATTTAATCCCTCAGCTCCTGCCCAAGGCCAGGGGACACCCTAGAGCCTGTGGATTCTGCAGCTGCTCTTTGGGGGCACAAGCAATGCTGAATCCCAAATGGGATAGCTCCTAACAACCCACCTTTGTCCATCACTGAGCGTTTTGCAGTTCCTAACAATTCAGTTACCAGATAAAGAAAATGCTGGGCAGAACATGAGCTCCACCTTCACTGCAAGAGAACTGGTGTAAACAGCTAATTTTGGGAGAATGGCTGCTGACAAAAACTACAAGCAGAAGAACATTGACTTGCAGTCCCCCATGACAATCACAGGAGAGTGGGGTTAAAACACAGCCTCTCCTATTTCTCACAGGTGACACAACCTGGGTCTTGTGGGGCTTGTTCCATCAAAAAAACTCAACAGCAAAAAATGGTGCCAAATATTACTCCTCTGTTCTGAATTTCTAAAACGAAGATACTGATGGTGGGAGGATGAGGATCTCATAGCAGGTGCCTCAGAGTGAAAAAATCAGCTTGTAAAGCTGTGGCCTGGGAGGCGGTGAGCCTGGGGGAAGGGCTGCCATGCTTGTAGGACACTGCCACAGCAGGACTTGCAGGGGATGAGCTGCCTCCTGGTCAGGCAGTAGGTAAAATACTGTGGTCACCTGCCAGCCTTGCTGAAATGGGATGAAAAATTGAGACAAGCATTGGCAATGCACATATCCAAACACAGCATCATCCCTGCAGGGAGGTACCATTTTCTTCCCAGGAAGTGCCACACAAGAGACACCAGAAATGTAAGACCAAAGTTCTCTGAGTGGGAAACAGCTCTGCAAGGCAAAACCTCACCTCTGCTCAACTCCAAGAGCAAACAAGTTCTTGTCCCCAGGGATTTCCCACCTTTCTTTAGAGCTTTGAGCTTCCATCATTTGTAGAAACCAACATGACCTGCAAGTAACAGCTCCTTTCCTGAGCTGAGGCTGGGCAGAGTATTTATAAAGATTTCCCACAACACAAAGAGCCACATCCAGAGAGAGCAATGTCCACAGCAGAGTATGAACCGTATAGTGGTGAGGGAAAGGACACTGAATATAGAGATTGAAGCAGCTCTGGTTACAGTTTTTCCAGTTTAGACCAAACTCTTTAATATTTCGAAGTGATTTTTTAATGAATGAATAAATACTGCTTTAATAAAAGGAGTAATATGTCTGTAACCATAGAGTTTTTTGTTTGTTTGTACAGCTCCTCTCATGCAATATTCATAAACCTGTTCCTATTCATTTTCTGATAATTTCACTAGCACATTGAAAGAGTGCCTGGCAAGTCATAAAATGCAATTGCTGTTTTCACAGCATATTGGGCACTTGCTAGAGAAACTTTTAGCCTACAATGAATGCTACTCACTGTTTTGTAACAAATTACAATATACTGGGAGCACACTGGGAAACCAAATGTCAGCCTCCAAAGTATCAGTCTTCCATTTAAAGGTCACATCTTATCTTAATGGGATAACTGGAATGTCTGCTATGATTTCATATCCCTAAAACCACTCTTCTTCACTCCTGCAAATGTTCCCTTCTGATAGTCCCCTTCCAGTATAGAGACAAATGCTCATGGTGCTGCTGGGTAAGGAGAGAGCTTCATTGATTTGAAGAAATCAACTGCTTTTTTCTAGTTTTGTCATTTTAGGAAGAAAATGATACTACAATATAAGGAAGAATACCTTATCAGTGATGGTTTGGTACATAATATTATATTAGTGTAATGTGGTGTGGTGTAGTGCAGTGTAGTGTCTTGTAAAGAACTGTGATGGCTACAGTGGAGGTATAAAATTTATATTGATATAAAGGAAATCATTCAGATCATCTCCCAAAGGCTTTTTACAACATCCAGTATTTTAAAAATACAGCAGAAACATTTTAGTTTAAAGTACAGCTGAGCCTTTGCAGCGTATGAACAAAAATTGTCATAATTTGGTTTTCTTCTATTTGAAGGCATGGAGTTTCTCTCATCCAGCCCATTTCTGTCCAATCAATATAGTCAATATGTTTTGAAAAATTATGTCCTATTTGACTATTTACTTGTTGTTTGGGAGGTTTTTAATTCACAGTTGTGGTAGCATGCCATTTAATCTGGCTTTTCAACAGAATTGATAATATTTTAATAAAAATATTTCTCATTCGTATATAACATTTAAACCAGGTATAATTGAATCTCAGTCCCATGCAAGTAAATCACCAACAGTTCTATTACTAGTTTAATGGCAACAGAACACAGCCCCAGACAATCTCTGCTTACTACAGACTTCATCCATTGCCTCTGTACATGGAATTTCTAAAAGCTTTATGAAGTGGGCCATAGAATAGGTCTGCCACAGAGCCTAGATCCAGCCTCAGGAGTCTTTACTTCATAGTAGCACTGTCAAAAATACATAAAATCACAAGAGGAAGAATATATTTGGCTGCACTGGAGTCCTGCTAGCTGCTACAGTGCTGTAGTTTTACATGTCAAAGCCAACACTAGTTAATGTTGTAGTAGATTTTGGCTTCACTTCAGTTTTTCATCTATGTGGGTGTCAGCTCTATTGTCCTCTGGCTACTCTAAAAAGAAACAATTTCCAGTGGATAATTACGTATTGACAGCAGAAGCCAAGCCAAGGTAAGGGAAGATGTATTGAAGATAGATGGATCAACAAATGGAACAAGTTCAGATCAATCTTTGTCAAAAACTGGGAAATACCTTCATAACATTATGGAAATAAAAGAGGCTTGCCATTCTGTGTGTGTATGTGTGTGTGTGTGTGCACCACACAGGAGTTATGTGCCAGTGTTTGATATAAAAATTCTTGCTAAAGAAAGAATAACCAGTGCAGTCTGGAAGATAATCAATCCCAAAAAATTCCACCAGGTCATCTTCAGACAACTAAGTTCTAATGCTTACATAGAGATTCAGCTAAGGGCTGAATTGCTCTTCCCTAAATCAATATTTCCTGTACCTGCGTTGTAATTCTCATTTTCAGAATTAATGTAATTTAATTGCAATTTAAATACCTATTCCAAATTCAACAGAATACATAGGAAGCCTCTTATCTCCAAGGAACATTCACAGAAACTCCAGGGTCCCAATGCCTCCTTGACTGTACACATCCTCAGCATCAATCATGATAAATAATACTTTTGATAGCCCTCCCTCCAGTGCCACACCAAACAGAGGGGCTTCAGTTCCAGTACTGGAGCCACTCCTACTCACAGAAACTGAAACTAACAACTTCTGAGAGTGGACAGATAACTTTTTACCCCCTTACTTTTCAGACTAGAGCTCTAGATTATTTACTAGCAACACTAGTCCAGTCCAGCACTGAGTGGGATGAAGAGCAGATCCAATAGTGCATTGCAGAAACGCTTCCAAATTTTCAGTTTGTTACTGATGATGTGAGCTGGAAAAATCAATCTCTGAGCTAACGTAGAGATGAGTACAGCTAGCAATTTGTTTCTCTGTAGTGCTTTTGTAATAAGAGAGAGATTTGTGGGAGCAAAATAGTTTTAAGCTGGACAGGAAATTAAGCACATGGAGCAGATTAAACAGATCATTCACCGAGGTGCATCTTGGTGCAAACAATAAATACCTTACCTCTGACCTGGCCATAAGCATGCAAACCACACCACCTAAGTAGGTTTTAACACCTTTTTAACAAGTTTGCAGCTTTACATGTAGGTGTTTCTGGGTGAAGATCAGGGTCAAACAATATCACTTGATTTTGTCTTTTAACTCTTCAGCTGGAGAAATTGCTCTTTTTCTTCTTGTAATGGCAGCCTAAGAAACCACTATTGGAAAACAACTTAATCATGGAAGACAACACGGAACAACCCAAAAGGTTTGCTTGATTTCAGCAGCTGAGAGTATTGATTTGTGTTCACTCTTTGAACTGGCTGCAATATGAATGGCAATGGGGCAAGGGAGAGAAACACTGTCGCATCACCTTGAAGAATTACTCAATTTATCCACGTGGTTGGGTGGCCTGACTAACCAGGGAAAGGCAAGGCAGGACATGGGGAAAACCACTGTTCAGAGACAGCATCAGTCATACAGACAGGACTGTAACTCAGCCTGGGGAGATTAGTGAAGAGGCATGAATTATAAAGCCTTCTTTTCTAGGATTCTCTTAAAGATTCATTTCTTTGCGAGTGATTCATTGTTTTCCTCCTTGATTCTCAGGTTATCTTAATAAGCATATGAAAAACTTTTATTCAGTAATAAAAGGAAATAAGGCTTGAAACCTCATTTCATAAATTGTATCTGACATTCAAAATATGCTGATGTATCAGGCTTGTTTTTGCAGCAGCTTTTGGAAGAAAGGGTGTCCTGTGGATCACGAAAACTCTGTTTGCAGGCTCTTGGACAAACAACAAAGTATTTGAGGCTCTGACAAGGGAGTGTGGCGGCTCTCACAGACCTTATGGCCTTTTCCACACCTTATCTGCTTCCTTCTCTTCTGCTGCTCTATCCATATCCCTGCCTTGTGACAGGCAAAGGAAGTGAATTCATTCTTCAGTGTTACTTATTTGGCCATAAGTGTCAGTATCACAGACCACAGGTGGATTAAGCATATTTGATCTACCCTCTATGCAAATTAAATCCTGAAGAATTTGGATTTAATTTCAACATTAATTCAAATTGTGTAGAATTTAAACTCCTTTTTAATTAAGCCTAGGCCAGAGCAACAACGTCATTCCCTACAGGTAAATGGAAAGGGAGCAACTCTAATCTATGCATGTTACAGCCCAGCCCAGTATATCCTCTGCTTTTGCAGGACAGTCATTCAAAAATAACCACATAATCTGACAAAATAACATCAGTAGGTACAGCCTGTACCAAAGCCCACTTTTGTTGTCCAGATGAGGCTCAGAAAATCCCAGAGAAAAATAAAGTACCTTGGTAACTGCTGTTTTCCCATTGAATCCAGTCATACCACAACCCCAGCAGTATTTCCAGAGATTCATTTGCTTTGGTGCAAGTTCCCATGGCAAAAAGGAAATTTTAAAGGACTAGAAAGATAGTTGTTATGATTCATCTGCATGAAAATTACTTGCTTGTTAAGAATGAAATATCTACAGAGAAGCTACTGTTTATACAAGGGCTGTGAGAACATTTCCAGCTGAGTAAAATCTCCCACAGCCTCCACTTGCCCAAGACATTTCATACCTCAGCAAACCCATACGTAATACATCATTATTTGCAATAATGTCAGTATGGTATAGCAGGTGTTTGGGCTATTCCACCCACATTCCCTGTGCTTCCCTGACCGCTTTGGTACCTTGAGGCATTCCTGCATCAGCTTCTCCTCATGACACTACACAGTCAGCATTTCTGTCATTCATGATTAGGCATATGACCACAAAAAATGCTCAGTGGCAAGACAGGTAAGTGTGGGAGTATGATAAGGCTGTAATTTCGGATAAATCCAATTACCTAGATGGAGCTGTCATAGTTATAACCAAGGTCTGGAATTCTTATACGATTTCCTGCCAGTGGTTTGGGGTAGGGGAGAGCTTAAACCTGTTAGCGGAAATTTAGAAGAAGGAGAAGTTGCTAACTAAATGAAAAGTTATAAATGTTGTCTTTCTTTAAATGAAAGCCCAGTTACCTGTAGAAGATATCATTTTGCTTTTTTTCCTTCAAGAGTCAGAGTTTGATTGATAATCAAAAATTTGTTCTGTAAAGGCCAAAATGAAAAATTAGCATCTCAGTTATATGCAAAGGTACAATTGCAGTGAGCTGTGGTTTAGGGAGTCCATTTCTGGTGTGATAATCCAATAGTGATGTTAAAATCAGGGACCAACAAAGAGAGGAAAGTCTTGAGGTTGCAAGCACCAGGTTTAAGATCAGTCCAGCACCCACAAATAGTCTTCTCAGAGACAATGGGAAGGTTGAAAAATATTAATTCATCTTTCACACAGCAAAACAGGGTTCTCAGCATGTCCAGGCAAGCACCCATCTTCTGCAGAGGGACTAGGGTGCACGCAGACTTGTGCACTTCCCATTTTCCCCTCTGTACTACAGCCCAGTCCAGTAATTTTGAATAGTTAAAGGTCTGGTAACTCAAGTTTCGGACCAGGTAAAATTAATCTGTACTGGAACTTGTTACCAATGTTCTTGCAAAGTGAAACTTTGCATTAAGTAATAAAAATTGTCTTTTAGATCCATTTCTTTGCGAGTATGGCCCTACCAAGTCTGTAAAAAATATAACATTTATAATGCTACTGCAACAATATCTTCCTGTTCTGCCATTGCACAGTTGCTTCTGCCAGTGGCCAAAATTCAGGAAATGTTTCCTTGCTGGTAATCAGAGTTGCAAAAATAACGAACAGAAAACATAGTTTCAGATCTCTTAAACTATCCAAAGAGTACAACTCTTCATATTTCTTCTGAGATTCCAACTGGATGTCTTTTTCTCAGATAAATATGCAGATGACCTCATCCCTTTTTAGTAACTTTCGGAGAATATCCGGAGCCAGAAAAACCTTTGTTTTAATTCATCTTTTCAGATGAAGTTCCAGATAAACACTAGTCAAGGAAAGGAACAGGACAATGCTCTTTGTCAGTCAGGGGTCTCCAGAGGAATGATTGAGACTGGCTGTGCCAGCTCAGCTCCATATTTGGGAGTTCATCAAGCAGTCAACTATAACTTTAAGGTCTACACACACCAAAGTTCACCAGAGAGACTCCCAGTACAAGAAAACACATGCACCAATGGGAGGGGAAATAGGCTAAATATTCTGGGGAAATTGTTATCATACATAGGTTTCTTTTGTGAAAACCAATGAATATGTATGTAAAAATAGTGTGTACATATATAGGAGCTCTTCTATATCCACATGCATTATATTTTGGTGGAAATATCCCCTCATCTACCCAGCATTGTAATAAAGAATGTCTGCTTTCTAATATGAAAATGATAATGTTAGAGAGTTTACTTTCTTGCCATTTTTGGTAAGACTATGAGCATAGAATATTAAATACCAAAATTCCCTGTGATACTGCTTACTCTTAAAAAAAGTAGAGGGTTGAAATTTACTTATTTTAGAAGAAGAATTGCATGGGGTTTTGTTTTTTAATAAATATCTGAAATTATTACCTTCCCCAGGCCCTATAAATATTTTTCTTCATGGATTTGTGGTAGGAATTTAAAATGCATCCTGTATTGCAGGAGCCAGAAAAATGACTATGAAGCCATAGACAAGAGTAACTCTTCAGCAGCAAAGCCAGCGTCCACAATGACTTTGAAAATCCATAGGATTTGATATTCTTTCCATTAGGTCATACTTGCATCACATTAATGCTACCAATTAAAGTCAGGGAAAATATAGTCTTTCATAGCTTGTTAATACATTGTGGTGGTAAGCTGCATTTTAGTAGATGTGCTCTCAGACATCTGAGGTGCAGACCACGTCCTGAGAACAATGCCAGCCTCCTCTCACCACAGACTCAGGATGAACAGGATTGAATGCTTAATGTCGAGGTATTTTAAGATAAAAAAATTTAGCAGGGAATATAGTTGGATGAACTTGTGATTTCTCAAAACTGGCCCACCACTTCTCACAACAAAATTAATTGGCCCACAGCAACAGAGCAGAAGAGGAAGGCCAGGTTAGAGGAGAGGGCTCAGTTTATTTTGGCGGTAAGACAAGTTGAGGTCAGGGATCTCCCTCCTCTCATCAGCTGGAAAATCTCATCCAGAATACAGACTCCTTTTTCCTAGTAGGAGTTTTTGTCTCCTTAACCCTCATGTCTCCTCCAAGGGCAAGCCTGGTTCCCCAAGGCATCAGCCCTGGCAAAGTCAAAGGCAGGATTCTGGCTTTTCTTCACCATCACAATTTTAGCAGTGCTTACAGACTGTTACCATAGATGGCTGCCTCTCTGCCTACACTTAAATTGGTCCCACTATTTTTGTTTACTGTGTACAAAGGGACTAGCAAATATCAGAGGGGTAATGGGTGGCCAGGGAATAAGAGAGAAAATAGCAATACCTTATTGTTAGCATGAATCACAGGAAAATAGTTCAGCGTGTTGTTAGCTGTGTTTACAAAAAGAAAATCCAGCCCCAAAAGTATGCACCTGTGTGTGAGTATAAGTCAAGTTTGGCATCTAGGCAGTTTTCTAATTAGTAATTAATTTCTCTGAAGTAATCACAGCGAACTAAGAAGGATATAAGACAGTAGTGAGGTACTGGCACAGATTACCCAAAGTAGTTCTGGATGCCCCATCCCTGGAAGTGTCCAAGACCAAGTTGAACGGGGCTCTGAGCAAAGTAGAAGATGTCCTTGGCAGGGAGACTGGAACAAGGTTACCTTTAAGGCCCCTTCCAACCCAAACCCTTTGGTGATTCTATGATCTTGAGTCAGCTGGACAAAACCAGTCAGGGAACCATCCACCAGGAAGCCTGAGACACAGAAGCAAGCAATGTAAACAGCCTCCATGCTGATGGTGCCCAAGTAACAGCTGGCAGATCTTAATCCCTTTCGGTGAAAGAAAAGTCACAAACATGAAACAGCCAATGCATGAAAAACTGCATAAAAAACTAAATTCATCAGTCAGCCTGCATCCAAAATCTCAGGACACAAAATGGCTCTGTTAGTACATAAAAACTGCAGAGCAAAACCATGAGCTCTGTCCAGCTCTTGCTGAAACAAGCTCTGTGTGAAGCCGGCCAAGCCCAAGAGTTTTCTGGCACTTTGAAATAGGTCAGATCTCCTGACTGCTGCTTCTGGGATCAGTTTTAGGGGCATCAGAACTCTGAACACCAGCTGGGCTGACACTGCTAGCCAGCCATTTGTTGTTGAAACAGCAGTGCCAATTCAGTTGGTTGTATGGTTTGGATCTCAGTCACTCAAATACTCTCTGTTTTGCTGTTGTTTACCCCAGTTTTCAGACCAAAAGCCTTTCACATAGGTCATATTCAGTCACCTCCCATTCTCTTATGCCATGAGACTTGCCAGTAAACTCTGTTTGTTAAATAAAGCTGAGTGACATTTCTGAAAACCTTTCTTAATGGACCGGACTCATCATCATAACCTCAGCAGCTGCATGTACTCTGAGGGATTTGGGAGCAGTGATCAGCCACTCATTCTCTTCTGAAGAAATCCCTGCAGCTTTATCATTCCCAGAATGTCAATAACCCTTCTGCTACTGCATTAAGCAACACAGTGTTTGGTTTTTGCTCACTCTCACTTCAGACAAAAGGCAAAATTGTGTGCCTAATGCAATAATTAGCTGTGCTCTTAGGGGACATAAAGGACCTTAGATGAGGATGGCAGAAGGTAGCGAAGGATGTCACCTCCACAGACACTATAATGCTAAAGGAACTTTGTTTACAACCACCTTCTGTCTTTAATGTTCACACAGTCTTTCAAATCAGCTTAATTCCAAGCTTCAAAGAAGCATTTTAAAGATGAGCCCCAAGATTTTAACCAAGATTCAGTACATGGAAGAAGTCACTGTGAAGATATTGGACCTCCCTACTACGCTTGTGTTAAGCCAGCATGTTTGTTAAATCACTTCAGTCTGCAGTCTGCAGGAATGAAAAAAAAAAAAAGCTTATTTTGGTCAATAGGAATGTTCAAATGTTCCTCTGCTGTCAAGTCATGGTTCAAATTTAGTTCCTCAAATGGGACAGATGCCAGTATAATTTTGACTGAGATTAGACAATAAGGATATATCTGAGACACTATCTAGCTTTACTGTAACCCTTCTAGTTCCACCCTAGTAAATAAATAATGCATGTTTTTCTTACTTTGATAACGCTGTGCTATAACCATTTATTTTCCTCCGGGACCTGAATCTGCAGCCATAAGATGCACATCAGCATGAGGCACTTGAGACTATTGTCACCAAACTGAGAGCTATCCCACAGCCCTGATTGCTGAAATACCTGGGAGTTTGAGCATTGCATTTAATGGGAAAAGTTTTAGATTTTGTAACACAGAAAACTTGTACCAGAACCAATACAAGGGGGTCATTGGCAAACCTCAATAAACAAAACACAAGTGAAGTCAATAAACAATCATTACAGGAAGGAAAAAAACACAGCTCAGCTATTAAGAAAAAATAGACAAAATTATGAGGATTTTTTTGTTTATATATTTTTAAATTAATCAGTCATTATATGAAAGCCCAAGAAGTAAACAGCATGCTGGCTAAACTACTTCATCATTGATTTTTTTAATAGGTTCTGGTCATGGCCTTCTACATCTTTGAATCACCTACTAAAAAACTTATGTGCCAAGTATGAGGACTTATCAGTCCAAACTCAGAATTATGCCTGACTTAACATTTAAATATTTTTTTTCTTCTGTTTTTGAGATGCTTGATTTTACTCTGTGCTTCACTTTGGACAGATGATACTGAATTTGTCTAGAGTAGCACTGAAAGGAGTGAAAGATGACATTGCACAGATATATCTCTTTATTACCATGCTTCTGAAATATATCAAAACATTAAGCACATGATTGAATAGAATACCACTGGGAAATGAACTATATAGCCCTGCTGACTTATGTTTGATTGCACTTAATCCTTCAGGGCTGACTCTGCCAGAGACAACCGTCTGCACAAAGCTGTGTCGGCTTCTGCCTCCACAGAACTGAGCCAGCCTCAGGTCAGGGCTGCAAAGCAGAAAAATCTCTTTCCCCAATGTCTCTCCCCAAGGCATTTGGTCTTCCATTGTCCATCAAAGCCAACTGATGGCAATTTGGAGGCACTTTCTGGTGCCAAATGCTTACTTCAGCCTAGCTGAGGAGAAAAGTAATTGAATGAGTAGAGTACCAGGGTGGAGGAAAGAAAGAGGGTATGGATGTCAAAGGGTTAAGAGTGACTCTGCTTTCTTGTGAAAAGCGCTCCCAGCAAGCTCCCAGACAATTTGGAAGTTTTAAAGACTCCTTAGGAGTAAAAAGGAAGCTGAGTTTTAGTTATGGGTGATTTTTACCAGGAAGTTTTGATGTGCATATGTCATAGGTGTGGAGAGAAACTGTGGGATGATCAGACCTTAATGTCAAATGAAAAACTGCAAGGGCTCATTCCACAAGCTTCAAAGGATGGAAGAATCAACCAGAAAATTTTCTGTTAATTCTTTCTGATTCTCAGGTCTTTTATCCTCCCTTCTTTAACAGGATGAGAGGCTGTGGATGCTACATTGTTTGTGATCTCCAGCCTTATGATTCAAATTGAAGCCTGTGAGAAAGAGTTTGCTCATCCCATACAGATATAGTTGTCACCAGCTCCCAGCTGACTCAGTAGGCGAGACCACTTTGTTTCCAGCTTAGTCAGCTTCTGATTTTACCTAACGTTTGCAGTTAGAAGAATTAACACCAAAGGAGGCTTGCTTGCCACTATTTACTAAGTGCACAACCCACCTGCTGGTCTGGAATATTCACCACATTTTACAAAAGCTATGAAAAAGCTCCTGTTTTATTAGGAATATACAGGTCACAGCTGGGGTTCACAGATAGCATTGCTCATTTCAGGCCATTGGATAACAAGGCAGGCAGCTGCCATCTAAAAGAACCTGAAAGTACCTCTGAAATAAATGTACCAAATGATACTTCTGCACATTTACTGCAGCTACGTACACACAAAAGGATTCAGCTATGTTTCCAGCCAGTATGTTGTGCTCCATCTTTTGGACAGCAAACCTTCCTTGCCATCTATAAGCACCTCTTTATTCCAAGGGGAAAAAAAAAATCTGAGCCAGGTTGTTTTGAAAGATTCACTGTGAACAAAATCTGACACATTTAGCCATTCACCTTTTTGCAAACAATCCTGTCTTGTCAGTTATTCTTGCGAACAAATTTAATACATAAATGAATGCCTGTTTCAGGTAATCCATAAATAGGCAGTTAATCTCTGTTTGGCATGGGACTGGCTACATTTCACATGATACTGTTGCTGCTCCCCAGGCAAATCTTCTTAGAGATTCAAGCACAACAACACTGGACAAATAACATCCATCTAAAACCAGCCAGCATTCTTCTTCCTCTGCAGCTATGACTATTTTGACATGAATATAGGTATTCAGACATAGAAAATACATTGCTTGGCAGGTACTCTTTCACTGAAATGCTTAGTAAAGAAACACTTTGTATGAGCAACCACTTGAAATTTTAAGGGATGTTCACAGTGTTTTTTCCCTATGCTTCTAGTGCGGGCCATTTTTACTCATATTTGTTTGTGCATTTTCATCTCTGCTTTTGTGTAATAACCTAGGGAAGGGTGTCAGGTGTATTTTCAGTCTGGTCTATTACAGATTAATAGGCTGCAAGTGCTGTCAAATGACGAGCAAGAAAGTATGTGCAGTGTCTGAGGAGAATGCTGCACTCCCCAAATTCCTATACTCATACTGATGAAGGAAATGAATCCCTATAGAAACATATACTTAGGATGCCCAAAACCTTACATGTGGGGCTTTCTTTGCTAAGACTTCTGTCTCAATGCTTCCAGGTTTCAAAACACTACAGAAAACACACCTTGACCTCAAGAATGTAAGAGATGACGTAGTTTTTCCAGTGCATTATTTTCTAGGCTCAAACGCAACCTCCTAAAAATTTTGGATGTTTAATTTAGGGTGCTATAAAAAACATGCTGAACTGAATACTATCAGCCACTTACCAGTCTGAGTAATGTCAAATGACCTTTATTATGTTCTACTGCCCTCTATGTTCAAGCACCATGTTCTTTTATAGCCCTTCTATTACTCTATAAAGTAAGGGAAGAGCACATGTTTGCAGAACTTTTTCCAGAACACAAGAGTCAGGTGCCTCTAGTACAGTCCTACATTTTTTAAACAACTGATTTTAGAAAGTATGAGCAATTCTCCACTTTCTAAGTGATTTGACATTTCCAATTTCACTCAGATGCACATGAACTTTGATGAGCATTATGATTTAAGAATACGTCCCCACATTACAGCAGCACTTTCACGTGGGAAAAAATGCAGACTAAAATACCAACAATTACACTGTAGCTAAATGGTAAGCAGCATTAATACCTGATATAGCATTTCTGCTTCCTGTTATTGGACAGCTATTTAACCACTGTTCTGTTTGACAACTATAGAGTGTAATTATGTGTTACTGTTAAATGTTTCTTTTGAAAAGTGCTACTACAAAAAAAAATCAATTTTTTAAATTTTATAAATACTAAAACACCAAAAAAGGGGGGGAAAAAAGCCTTGATGAGCTGAATGCTGTATTGCAACCAAAGGCAGATCTGCACGCTAACTGAATGAATATACACAGACTGAACCTGGAGAAGAGACACAATGCCTTCATTCTCCAAGTGGATGTAGTGGAATAAAGAAAAGAGGAAATTAAGAAGAAAGCAGAATGTTATGCAGGGTTGAACTCAGGACTGGAGGTATAAAAGACAGGTTCTAATTCAAACGTTCTCACTAAATCCTAATGCACCTTTGGAGGAAGTGTAACCTCACTGCTGCAGCTTCACCATTTCTGGAGAGGAAATAATAGTTTCTTTTTTGGGAAGGTTTTAGGAGGAAGAGCTGGCTAATCCTGTGCCTGTGCTAACATCCACTTTTCCCAGTTTTAGTCCCAAATGGCAATTTGGGAATCATTTGAGGCAGGACTGCCTACAAGATCTACCCATAGCTTTAAGAACCAGCTTATTTGCACAGGTTTTGGCCCAGGGCTAAGCTTGGTCTGCTTCCCTTCCCCATGAGGGAAGTGGAGGCCAGCTGTACCACAAGGCACCGTGCTGTCCTTCCTCTTAGCCTGGAGCACAGCACCCTAGAGACAGAGCTCCTCTGCATTCAGCATTTGGTCATGGGGAATGAACATGAACAGAAACAGAGGAGACATTTCAGATGCAATGCAAACCCACCACTAAAGGTCAGAAAAAGAGGTCTGAATATGGTTATTGTGAGTTTCCCTGATCTCTCACTCCAGATCCCTTGCTGCAGGGCTATTTGCAGTTTTTTCTTCACCATCTGGTACTGTCGTGCCCACTGGCTTCCAGAATCTCAGGCTCTCACTGATTCTGAGCCTAGATGGTGACTGTGACAGAATGCTGGACTAAGTACCCTGGTCTGATCCAGAAAGACAATTCTCATGATCCATCCTAGAATTAAAATGATAGCAATAGCTAATTCTAAAGTGAAAACACTGAATTACCAAGTTACTTACGGACACATTTAGACTAGAGCCCAAGAACTACACTGCCTTGATCAAAGATTGCCAGAGTCTCATTTATTTGATTGGAAAGCCCTCTCCAAGAATTCAAGACAATAAACATCAGGTCTTGGAAATCAAATGATTATGTGACAGCACCTACTCTTATTGTATATCCTAATTGAATTTAACATCACACTGCATCTCTATAGAGAAAGACAATGATAAATTTTATTTTGCTGCAGAATCCTCAGAAACATCTTTGCTAGATCTCAACTAGATTACTCTCTTGACAGCAATGATAAATGGTTGTCATTTCCATGTGTTAAAGAACTTTAAAAGTAATAAACTAGTGATCCTAGTGCTCCAGTAAATAAGTGCACATTTTGTTAGTCCTCTGTCAAAGCTAACAAAATGGCTACACTGTGATTGCCTTTACTAGAGGCAAAGCCAAGTGGGAAACACATCTGCCTTGGTTGTCACTTTAGATTCCTTGACAGGACACATCTATCCTGGGACATTTAAATAGTTATATGTTTTCTGGATGCTTGAACACTGAGAAAAACTT
Organism: Nicator chloris; assembly: GCA_013400495.1. Lineage (NCBI taxonomy): Eukaryota > Metazoa > Chordata > Aves > Passeriformes > Pycnonotidae > Nicator > Nicator chloris. Next base: position 38,201 of record WAAE01018492.1, on the reverse strand, counting down.
GTATAGAATGGCTTGTTAACATGCTTTAAAGTTCTTTTTTCCCTTCTAAAAAAGGTAGCATCATTTAAACTACATTAGGTATAACTCCCAAGTGATGCATGGGGATAGTTCAGGACACTGATACTAGTCCCATGCCAAACACATTCAAAGGACCATTCCAATGATTTAAGAGCATGGACAATCACAAAAACATAGAAGTATTGCTTGAAGATGGCTTAATTCAACTTCCTCTTTGAAACTGGACCATCACCTTCACTTGTTCAGGTCTGTCATTCCTTTGTCAAGCCACATCTTGAAAAGATCCAAGGTTGAGGTCTGACAGTCCCTATGACCTGCTTCACTATGCTTCTAGTGAAGTAATTTTTCTTACAGTTTAACCTGAACCTCTGAACCCCAATCTACAGCTACTAACCCATGTTGTCTTGTCTGGAATTACTGTGAGCAGTTTTTTGGCAACTGAACACAATTTCACCTACCAATCTATTTACTTTAAGAGATGAGCAGGAGCTCTGGGCCTGAGGTCCAGAAGATGGATGAAGAAGAGGTGGAGCCATGGCAGAAATAAACAGGGTGTGGTTTCATGGCAGTTAGGCGTGATGCCAGGAGAACACCAACCCTGTCAGGCACAATATCAATGTCTACAGGAAGATGCAAGTCAGGATGTGCAGGATTGCCAGGTTTAGGGCATAGACAGTGCTCACAGCTTTTCCATCAGCCACAGGCTTTGGCATTAACCCCCTTGGCTCAGGGACTTTTTAATGCAAATGGGCTATTGCAGCGAATTAACGGGGTGAAGAGAAGAGAGGTCAGACAGAGCATGCAGCTGTGGGTACCCAGCCCTGCACCATGTGCCAGCACCGCTGAGAGCAAGGAATAAATCATGGTGCTGTCTGGCATGAGCCTGCTGCTGCAGAAGTTGTGCTGAGCATGAGTACTAAGAGCTTTGAGACATAGGGTTAGTCCCTGGTCTTCACACTCCACGTTTAGGCTTGAAGCCATGGCAGACTGTGCATCTTCATGCTGAGGACTCTCACATGTGCATGCATCTCCCCTCCATGCTGGCCAGGGAGTCCTCACAGCCTGCAGCCACCAGGTATGCCACCACTTCTCATCTCTGGAGTTCTGCTGGGCAAACCCAACACACCCCAAACTGCACCCATCCCCTCTGAGCCTGTTCAGGAACCAGGCACGATATCCAAGAAGATTTGGACTCCTTAGAATAGAGAGAGAGAAACCAGGGGGCTGGGAGGTAGGGGGGATGTGAATCTAAATAAGAAAATAAGGGGTCAGCAAGTCAGTGTTTTTAAGAGCACTGGTGTTGCTGATCTTTTCTGTGGGATGCTTACACTACAAAATACCAGTCACTACTGCTGGGCTTTAGGTAAACACATCAAATTTCCCCATATGAATATGTACACACTCACCGAATGAATGCCCTTTAATTTTGTGCAAATCTCGGGTTTTTGTTTCCCAAGACATGACAGATAAGAGCCTTTTTTTTTCCTGAATGCCCCGTGGTGAAGCAAAAGAAGAGTCTAGCCGCCGTTTCAGGTTTTCTCTTGGTTGTTTATTATTTCTTATCTACAAATTCTTTCTGTGCCTTGCCAAGGTCTTGCTGCAAGGGCATGAAGCAACTCCCCTGCCCACGACAGGCGAGCAGAACTTTTTATACTACATTCTACATATCTTTTATTTACTATTAATCACCAGTGCCTAACACTAATNTGACCCCTTTCTAAAAATCCTAATATTCTACATCTGCACCCTGTGATTACTTAATTACTACTACTACTACTATTTTTCTTACATTCTCGTGACTTATAATTCATTTCACAAGCTGAAAGCTCTTCCATGGACTGAGATCCAGGACAGTGTCTCTCTGGGGCTCTGTGCAGGGGGGTCTCTGACCCCCTGCTGACTCTCAAGGGTCTGTGCATGGGGGTCCCTGACCCCCTGCCAGGACCTCAATCCCTCCAGCACAGTCAGAGGAGTGTCCTGAACTCCGACATGCAAATATTCCTAAAATTATATGAGTCTGGATAATTTTTAAAAAAGCAATGTTTAGCCTCATATCAGTCTAAATTCCTAAAAATAATCCCTTATATCTGCACTTTTACATCAGTGCTCTTGCTGAAAGTTAGTTCTACACATCAGTTAGTTGGGCATCAGAAAAATAATGCCACATGATCTGCAGAATTAAACACAATAGTACATTTCATTTTGCAGTACTTTCAAAGCACTCATCAAATATTTCAGACCCAGTGGACACACAAAAGCAATCTTTCACAAATACAGAGGAAAGGTTCACAGGGCTTATTCCCAGCCCTTTGGGAACATAAGGAAGATACAGCCATTAGCTGTTAGCCTGAAATCATTTATCCCATTCTGCCTGGTCACATCAATGAGCTGTATGATTCCAACACACTGCTAGTATGAATGATGTGAGCGTCAAATCTTGGAATAATCATATTCACCCACAGAAAACTGAGCTCAGATAAAAAACACAGCCATGCCTTCATCTAAAGCTTTTCATTTGGTTTCCTATCCTCTTATTTCTGGGAAATCTGTCCATCAAATTTCAGCTGCTGCTCAGTTCTGTCTTCACCAGGAGATGAGCAGTACAACATGGGAGCTGTAATTTGTCTTTCATTTCTAGACTGTTTTACAGATGTGTGATTACAGCAGAACAAGTGGGTGAACTCCTGTTTCATTTCCCTGGAGGACTAGATCATCTTTACATAAGCTGTCACAGCTCCTAAGAGCTCCTCCTGCTGCTGGCTTTCATCCTATGCTGTAAATGGACCTCCCTTGTCTCCTGCAGCCACAAAGCACAGGGGAAAAGGATTCCCATTTTGTTCTCCAGATTCAGATTTTAGGTATCGTGCACAGGGCTTCAGCATTGCACAAATTTGGTGAGATTATGGTACTCTGCAGGTGGATGCTGAGCTTTCATTAAGCCTATTTAAAAAACACCAGTGAGCAATACAAATCAGAACCAAGGGAAGACAAAAGCCAAAAACCAGAAAAACTCATTCTTCCTTCATAAACTCTCATGGGGAGGAGCAGTTTCAGGTGCTCATAAAGTTGTCCCACCAGGAAGACAGAGAAAACCAAGTTTTGGAGACTGGTCCAGCTCATCATCTGAAATCCAGATACAGCTTGCCTGGCTCCTGGCCCTGCCCCTCAGCTCGCTTTCTTCTTCCAGTTGTGTGGTGCAAACCAACGAGCCACTTAAATCAGGATAAATGCAGATAACAGACCGTGTCTCCCCTCAACACTCACACATGGCTGTCACTGACTAACAAACTAATCTGTCCCACAGCAAGGAGCTCTGTGACCCTACTTTTGGGACAGGTCATGAATGGGTGGCTTGGGAGGCTCAGAGAATCACCATCCAAAGCATTGATGAGAAGCAGATTTTAATATAAATTTGTGAAAGTGCAACATAACAGAGTTCAATGGCAAGGTTCACTCTATTGTTTACCACATAGATGAAGCACACAAAGGGAAATCAATTCAAAATTATCTACACAGAGACCAGGCAGGGTGCAAATGATATTGATGAAGAAAGATAAGGGTACAAAAGGGTTTAACAAGAACTTAATCATTGACTACTTTGCCATTTATAAAGTGACTCAATAGGATTTAGTATAATTAAAAGAGTGTCTAATTATAGATTCAAGACAACATTCATGTCATAATCAATTCACCCACGTGCACGCAGACAGAAGTGTATATATCTGTATCTATGCATCCAAAGGGACCTGCTGCTGTACCTGTCCTGAGCTCAGTCAGCCCCGGGAGCAGGTCACTGGAACCCTTTGGGTCACTCCATCTGGGTGTAAGTCACTGCACACTACTGACATCTGCCTGGTTTGAACTAACCAAGCACAATCACACCTGCACAAAAACAGTATGAAATCATTTCCACAGGAGTTATTTGAATTTGGGTCTAAAAGGCAACAGGACCAACCTGCCAAACATAAAAATTTATGAAGAATGACGCTCTCATTTTTATACACACATATAAATATGTATATGTAGTAGTTAGTGTAGCACTGCAGAGGCAGTCTCAAATAGAATGTCATCATTTTTTAATTAATTACTGGAGAAATTCCTTTCTGAGAAATATGAAGAAAACTGGGACCATGAGAAAACAAGGAAAATGAACTCTCCATTTTCCTTCATCAATCAGTTACAGGGTAATAGTGTCCATTCCCTTCAGTATCTGTCCATGGACCTGCAACTGCATTCCTTTTTTCCTAGTTCCTTTTTGAAGCTGCTGACACCTTCTGTCTCCATTAATTTCCAAGGCTATGAGTTCCAGGTTATACTCACTACATAAAGACATCATTTCTCTTACGTCCTTGAAAATAGTTTCTCACCAGTTTCAATGACTTCCCCACGCTTTTGTGTTTAAGGAAAATAACATTTCTGCAGTCATCTTAACTATATCTCCATGATTTTGTAAGCCTTAGCCATATAGTCCAAAGCCTTCCCAAACTGAAGTCCCAAGGTAGTCTGCAGCTCTTTCATCCTCCTTACTCATTTTAGTAATCTTCCCTGTACTGCCCTGAATCAAACAGCTCTCTGAAATTTGTAAATGAAGACTGTCTTGTTGTCCTGTGTTTCCATCATGTTTGTGGTCCTTTAGGCTAATATGTTTGACTTTGCAAATTAGATGGACTAAGAGACGTGGCTCAGCAGACAGGTGGTAGCTCAGTAGGATTCCATAAAAAGCCCGTCCCTCTGGCTCCAAATCTGTCCAGGTTTCGAAAGCTAGTCAGTGACAGAGAAAAGAATTAGCCTCTTGCTATGCTTTACCCATCATCCATTCCTCCCAGAAGGAATGATTTTCTGTATTTTTGGCTTTAAAATGTTTGAGTTAATCTAAGATTGACTGAATGAGTATTCATAGCTGATGCATTTAGAATATTTGTTGCCAGGAAGAAAAATTCAAGGAGAAACTTAAAACTGAGTCAAAAAAGGATTTAGGGGTTTGCATGTATGCACAGATGCATGCATATGCAAATGGAAGAGAGTGCAAAACTTTGAAAACTGGGATTTTAAAGATGCAGTTTATCTTGGCAACACAGATATTTGTGTTTACTGGACTTAAAGGACACACATTGCTGAAAGTCACTGTGGTAATAGGAAGCCTAGGAGAAGCAAAGGATGAGCCTTGAAGGAAAATAAAATTGTTTTCAAGCAAGGGAAACAATTAAGCTAACATTTCCTGTACAAACCTTTGAACGTGTTGAGGTTTCTTTCCTTAAGATTTTACCATAATTGGAGAACTAGGCCCTAAGACCCACAATATACATTTCTATTTCTAATTTTTTGAGAACTGAGTTAGTCATGATGGTTTTTTACTAGAGAGGGCTCCTGGGCTGCTACATTAATTATTAACTACACGTAGGCATTGATCATTCCCCTCCATCCCAATCAATATTGATATTGAATTTAGGTTTAAAAAAATTGTCAGTTGGTGACTTGTGTTTCATAAGCAAACGCACCGACACCTACTTCAGGATTCATGTTTTGCACTCTGTGGCAGAAGGCCAGGTATAAGTAAATTAATCAGGTTATTAACTTGGCCTGCACTACGAATTACTACTCTGCACGTGGAGAGCAGAACACCTGAAACTTGCCCTTCTGATCTGCACAACAGCTAGAGATCTGGCACAGGAACTCAGAGGTACAGGCACGTTTTCCAAGAGCTTTGAAAGTCAGCCAGCACAGCAGCACAGAGCACATGCCTGAATCCAGTCAAGTCAAAATATTTTATCAGAAACCCATCAGTAAAGGTCTTTTGACATTCCTCCCTCAGACAAGTACTGTGTCCTATCACTGGTCTCTCCAATCCATAAGAAAAAGCATATCTGACCATGAATATCATCATATCAATAATGAAAGTATCACCTGGTGTGTCAGATGCTTTTGATGGAAATAAAGTTAAAGGGGGACATCTGGGGCAATTATGCATTGTCCAAACATAATGAATAGATTTGAAAAGCAGAGCTGAAAATAAGCTGCTTGAAACAAACCTGCCAAAAGAGTCAAAGGCTTCACATTCATTAACATGGCATTCAGCACATTACATGGCACATTTGGCATTCCAGCAGCAAGGCCACTACATGGACTCACCCAGCCTGTTGCCCTGGTCTTGGCAGTAACTCCTGATTAAAAGCCAGGAGAGGTTAGAGTCTGGTGCTGAGAGCGACTCCTCTGCCACCAGGAGAGAAAGTGCAACAAGTAGACTGAAAATTAGAGCAAAATGGTCATGACAAAACACCACCCATTTATCAGGTGGAGAATATATAAAATGGAGATCAGGGAAGCGCAGAGCATTTCATCTCGGCACTTTGTCACTGGCAAGCACTCCAGGGCACTCAGCTGTAGGGTCTTCTGCATCCTCTGTCGTCCTTCCTTGCTGCAGGACGAGTGCTTGAGGAAGTCACTGCACAGCAGGTGCTCAGGGCACAAGTCACCGCTTCCTTTGCCAGTGGACATGAAAGTTGCAGTTTGGTCCACACTATGGAAGTATTTATTTACAAAGAGGAGCAAGAGCTAAAACTGGAGTCTAGCAGCAGCTCATGGAGTCCAAAGACATTGAGGTGAGAGGAAAGATAAAAGCTGTGACACGTCATGGAACTTAACTACAGAATATTTCTGCATATTTTTGCTTTTCTTTCTCTGACCAAGTTCAGAAATACTTCACACTCTATGCCAGTTGAAATCACAGAACCTTGAAACTCTGATTTACTGTGGGGCCAAAACACAAGTTCAGTAGTTTTAAATGACAACTTTTAATTAGTTTGAAACTGAAGTAGCTGAAACTCCAGCTTCAAATAGGCTGTCATATACAAGCAAATATATGTGATTTAATGTGTATTGTTTCTATGATATAGTGCAAGGGTTGAACATAGCATTTTGATATATTAAATGAACGGTCTCTGCCTTATAATTTCATGCTGTAAAATGAAATATGTGTAAATATAAATAAATGTATGTATGCATATACTTTTAAGCACATAGACTCCAGTGCTGACAGCATAGAAGTAATAACCTGGTTTCAAACCTGTTTAAAACAGTGGTCAGCTTTGGCTGGTTTTAAAAAAGTCAGGAAAGACGCTGAAAAAATGAGAAACAAATTTAAAAAACTGAAATCTGCATTGGGGGAAGCAAACATGTCAACTGAAAAACATAGTTTCTGAATTCTTTAAATGAGTTGTTAAATAAAACCACAGTCAATTAACAAGCCGTTCTTCAGTTCCCCGACAGAGAGCTGAGCACGATCATGGCTCACCTTGGCCCTCATGCTACGGTGCAGTCTGTGTCCCAAGACATTGCTTGTGCAAACACGTGTGTTCTACCAGCTGTCTTCACTCAATGAGTGCAAATAGACTAAAACACTGAAAAGACCAAGGGAATCATAAGAAATCATTAGCTTACCTTCTACACTTCCATCCAAAGGGCAATACAGGAAATTTGTGTATTTCTTCTCAGAAGATTGACTATGATGGGAGAAATACACTCTGCCTTTTCTGATTCAGCATCAATTATCATGTGTTTCAGGTTTGGTTGATTACCTCCTAGCCAGACTCTTATTAAGATACTGTGAAGAACACCCCAGTCCTGGCTCCTCCCACATGGCCCTTTGCACCAGAAGTGTGTGGTGGGATGTTTGCTCCATTAGCAGGCCTTGCAAACTCCCTGCAAAGCTGCTCCTCTAGTATCATGAAATGGGCAAAACTCCAGTCAGTCTTTTATCTGGGATGGGAACAACTTCAGTAATTCATGTCCTTCTTCCAGCACTACTTACCCTGGCCAGTCCTTCAGGAGACAGCTCAGAATTACAACAACTTGCTCCAGATTACAATATCCCATGATGTGACCGCTACTCCATCCTGGCATGTTCCCCAGGAATTAGCTTCCCGAGCCCATTGCAAAGGCAGGGGAGAGTGGGACTTCTCTTGGAAGCCTTCCCAGAGTTTTCAGGCCAGACATAGGGCCCTGTGCTGTTCACGACCTGGTAAATGAGAAGAGAGATGAAACCAAAGCAGATTTACCCTTGGTCAACTTACAGACTTTTCAACATCTCCAATGAATAGAGCAGCTGGGCAGAAGTTTTCAGAAGGCTATTTAGGATGCAAAAGCTAATGATGATGAACAATTCAGAGCACTTCTGCTCTCTATCCTTAGCTAACTTTCTTATCTCAGAGAGGTACATGGAAATAAACAAATAAACTGATATCTAGTTGAGATGTCTCTTTTAAAATTGTGAACTCACAAGAAAAGTACCTGGCATAAATAGTTTAGTACCAACAAAGGAAAAGAGAGAATAAAAATCAAACGCTTTTATCAGGATATTTCTCATCCTTCTCCTGTACAAATATAAACATCAAGAAACCTGGATCAAAATTATTTCCAGACCTATTAAAGACTAGTACCTAACATTTCCATGGAAGGTGTTGTTTAGACAGAAATGTAATTTTGAGAAAGATTTAGGTTCCTCAAAGGAAGACTTCACCTCTCATCTAGCCCACCATTCACTTTACTTCCCTAATGAGATCATAGTACATGGACAGCTTGGGAAGGAGTTTTACACTGCAGAATGGAAAATAAATGCAACTTCTGTGAGATGCCCGTATTGTGAGTAAAAATAAATATCCTTTTTAAGGACCAGAGGAATTCTCTGTTCCTTGGATACCTAACTATAGAAGGTTTTTATTAATCAGTAACCTTGCCCTATTCCACTCAGTTGCATAATGATTCCTATGATTAGCAGTACAAATGGAGTATTCATACTGCCTGAGACAGCACAAGCAGCAGGCTCATGAGCCCACAGGACTGGTCATGACTTCTACATCCCTATCATTGTATAAGAAGAAGATGATGAAGTGACCCTGCACACTGAGATTACTGCTTTGTCACAGTTTCTTATTCAGCAGCATTTGTGAGGTACATTAAATTAGTTCTAGTAACTCATTCCCCTCTTATTCCTGAGTTTTTCAAACCAGCATTTTCAACTGGTTTTTCTCAGCAGCAAATCTGGATTTAGTCTTAGAAAAATTAATTCAGTCCCTGAATTGCAAAAGTCAAGGCCAAGAATCACTGCCTTATTGGCAGATCTAGAAGACAGTCTACATATGGAGAACCTACTATGTTGGCATAAAAGGGACAAGAGAAATAGGCACAGTTCCTAACCTGCAGCTTCCCACTGAGGGTGAAGGCCAGCCAAAGCAAGGTTTGGGCTAAGTCTCTTCTATAGGTACTTCTGGTGATGATTCAGGAATCCAGATTGGGCTCCAGCTGTGAATTACCTTCAGAGGATCCCCATCTCTCCACCAACCATAGCTGGAGGTCTGGGAGAATGTCCTAAATCTCGTACCTAGGCATGGCTCATGCATTTGGTAGTTTCAGTCAGTCTCCAGACATACTATCCTTGGGTCTGTGGCCAACTTACAGACAGTATTCCTTTCCCTAATTTGGGGAAGGAAACTACTCTTTGTCTCAGTGGTTTACACCTTTTTATTTCAACAATATTCATCATCACTCCTGCGATCCAGGAAAAAGTGGAATTCCAAAGACAGTGAACTTCATTAATTAAACCAGAGATTTTTTTTCCCCAGAACCATTATTGGAGTGCATGCAATAGAAATTGCAAGTTATCTGTTACATGTCAGGAGATCTTGCCAAAATATTTTCAAAAACATTCATTTCATGATGCCTGATTAAGTAACACAATTTGAACATCTCTTTCCAAACACATGCTGTGCTTTTTTAGATATATTTTTTCAGCTGAATTAACTGCTTCTCTGTCACAAGCCCCACAGTTCTTCTAAGAAACTTCTCTACATAAAATTATCTCATTTGTCTTCATTGGGCACATATACTTATTAGGCATATATTAACTTAAACACTATGTCTACTTGACAAAATGCAGTGCTGCACGGAGAATCCCAAAGCAGTTCCAAAAAGTCAGAGAGATACCTGGAGCTACATCAGCTTGTTCTTTCCACAAGACTAAGGTATCCAGACTTGCAAAAGTCCTCACCACCCTGCACTAGGGCTGTTGCTCTGGCTCTGGTTCCCAAAGTAGTTCATTCATTACACCATGCTGCACGCGTATCTTCTCCCACTTGATTTCAAAGCAAAGTTTTTTGTGTACAGAGATAGGTGGGAGCGACCATAATTCTCAATAAAACCAAAGCTGCTAGTCCAATAGCATTTAGAGAACGTGGTGACAGCAAATCCCATGGAAACAGCCTCCAGCCAAAACACAGCATCAGGTATTTCTGTGCCCTAAGGTGGTAAAGGCTTCCTTCTCTTTCATGTTAGAGGCTTGCATGAGGCAGCCAGGTAGCAACATGATACTTGAAGCTGTGCTACAAGAAGGAAACGTGACAGTGAGGCATAAATTAACACTAAAGTGAATACCATCAAATTATATTGAGAAACATTAACTTTAGCAGGCTGAAAGTTTAAGGCTGACTTTTAGTCTAAGTTAGGAAGCTTCCTTTTCCATGGGAACAATTGAGTTCTTTAGACACTAATACTCATCCCCAAGGTAAGTTTCTAAAGTAAATGGAATGGATCATTATTCCCTTATTTTTTCTGATAAGGACTGCCAACACATTTTTCAGATCCTTATCACATGGGTTTTCCTCAAGACCAAGACAGAAAAAGTCTGCCTACAGGTTCCCTTCTGCACTAGGAAGCGTCACACACAAAGTCAGTTCTTATTCTAAAGCCTTTCACTGAAGCCTCCTTCACACCTCTCTCAAGATGTGAACTGAAGAAAGATTACCTTTTTTATTTCCATTAGCTGATTTCTATTCATCTGTAGTAAAATTTTACAACAATGTCATTAATCAAAACTAAATTTAAATAAAAATTCTATTTCATTATCTTTTATTGTTGGTACTATTGCCCTCATAATGCTGAATAATGTTAATGATGTGCTCGTGTGCCACCAAATGATAAATTAAAAAGCATCTCATGAGTGGAACTTCTTGTTTTGCATTGAGCCCTGGAAAGATCTTGCTGGATTAGCTATGGTATGGTTTATTTTATTGCAAAATACTCCAAATTTTCTTTTTTATTTGCTAGAAAGGCTACTGACAGACAATTATTTTATGCACAACACCAAAGAGCTGTAGCCATACACACATCTATATAACCTAGTTATTAATATAGTCATGAGGCAGGTAGAACTTTCATGTTCATCAATCCTTTTGCAAGGAGCTTATACATTTTGAACAGCAGTGTTGCATTTTTTGCAAAGCCTAATTCTAAGAACTGCCATCCTTTTGTATCAGTGCAGGCCATTTTGCCAATCTTGTTCTTTTTCCACTTTGCTTTTATCCACTTCTCCATGCCTTTTGCATTTCTCTTTGATCCTATTAGCACCGAGATCAATCACAACATTCCTGCTGGGAGCAGAATGGGATGCTATCTTTGTGATGTCTAAATCCTATATTTGACACCATTTTTCTTTTTTTTCTTTACACACCATCTTCAAACTGCTATCTGTTCTTCTAACTCTTCATTTTAAGTCTTTCATTGTTAGCTCTTTGTACCATTTAAAACAAATGAGAATTTAAATATGCAAAACTTTTTAAATAATGCTACTTTTTCTTAATATCCTAGAATTTTTGTACAGTTGCTATTCTAATCCCAATTCATACATACACAAGCACACTACTGGTTTATTTACAGAAACTCTACTGGACAGAAGGTCAATTTCTCAACGTTTTTCACAAAACTTGAGCAAGTTACCTGCATGTTCCCTGGTTGTGGATTTTCAGAGTGAATAAAAATACACCCACTTAGAAAAATGTATCAATATGGATAGAAAAAAGTATCCAAATTCAGCCCCTCAGATGAGGAAAACCACTCAAAGGTTTGCAGATTGTAAATAGGTCTTTCTTATTGACAAACAGCTCCTTTGTCACAATACTGTGAAATGTCTTGAGAAATGGACTCACAGTCTTTACACAGGGCAGAAGAGAAAATGATATTTTTTCCCTTTAATACCAGCTCACTATTAAAATGAAAGCAATTAACAACTGTGCATACTCTCATATCCTTTTTGCTGTCAAAGAGGGCATGGTGTACATACAGTTGCTCATCTCACTGAACACACAAGGAAAATTATTTTAATAATGAATACTTGCCACTGCATTGGTTTTAATCCAGTTAAGATAGATAGCTGGTGAAAGAGCAGTAAGGTAAATGCCATTTTAATAAAAACAACTGTTATAACTGATTTCCGCTATTTCACTACTGCAAGCCCCTTCAGCAATACTGAAAATCAAGCTCTTTCTCTGGTGCTGTCACACCCAGATTCCAAGACCATCACTCCTCTAGAACAAAACAGAAATATTTTTGTTTGCTGTTTTCTGAAAAAGCAGTAACTTTTGTTTTAAAACTGATGTCACAAGAAATTTTAAGCTGCCTTTTCTGTTGGACTGGTATATAAGCACACAATTCACTGAAGTTTGAAGTTCCTATGTTACCACAGAAAGTAAGAAATTTCTGACCAAGGCATTTCATTTGCCAGCACACAAACAGCCCCATCTTTCATGTATTCCATCTCACTTTTCCAATAATTAAACTCAGGATTTCTACAGATTTCGTTAGGTTTACTTACAACAAAGCTATTTTATCCAAACAGGTAGAAAATAAGCCATGAAGCCTATCTGCAGATAGGAATTCAATATCATTTGGATCACTGGAAAACTTTTCAGAAGATTGGAAAATCACTAATTGTACACCATTATCCCAAAGGGTAACCAGAAATACAGAAATAAAATGAAGCTCAGCAGAATGACAAGGTCATTTAGGAAGGTATGAAACAATCCAAAACCAGATGCAGAAGTAATGTCAATCAAGCTGGCCTTATGAAAAACAACTCACTATCAAAATCAATTTTACATCTTTAATACACAATTTGTAGATTAATCACGTAGACATAATATGTAAAAATTTATGATTGTATTTGATTTAATCTTATCTTTAGAGGGGAAAACAACTCAGATTCAGAGGGTCCCTCAAAACTCATTCACAAAGTCCAAAAGGAGAAAACAGAGAACTGAAAAAGATATTAAGACATCACTTAGTCCATCCCTGCCCAAATACTTCACTGTCCCAATGTCTGCAAGGGGTTTGCCAGACTTGTTGTTAAAATCTTTCATGACAGGGATTCCTTCAGATCTTCCATGTAATTTCTATCCAAGTTTTCTGAATTTTTCTGCACAAGAACCACAATACCACTACATTTAGCCTCAGGTATCTTTCCAGTCTATACATTTATCTTTCTTGAATCTGGAGCCTCAGCACTATTAAATGAAACCACAGGGCTACCCGAGACACAGTGTGCTTCCCTAGGAGGGACAGAGGCATGAGGGAGTTAAAAATGAAGACCACTGCCTACAAGGAGTGTGTGGTCCTGTGTAGCACTATCCTATCCACATCAGCCTATCAATTACAAATATTCAGACTACGAGGCAGACAAAAAACCTTTATATATATATATATATATATAAAATTATGTTAGAATTTGGACTTTAAAAAATACTGCCTAATTTTTACTTACATTCTAATTTGCCATTTGGATAATCTGAGTCATGACTTTTGGGTTTTTCACTGCAACCACTAAAACTAATAACTGTTTGTGGGTTGGTTTTTTCTTTCCAAAGTAATTGAATAATCTCCTGTAATGATTTGTGTCCAGGAGCCTTTGAAAAAACAAACCACTGCATAATTTGAAAACTACTGTTCCTTACAAACAATTCTGGAAAATTTGAAATGCAGTGCAGCTTTCCAGAAATAAGTGGGAACTGCACAGACATTTTATCAGACAAGACAGAAGAGAACAAAAACCCTCTCACACTTGTTAGCAGGCACAGAGGAGAGCAGGCACCACTTGGCAGCTGAAGGACTGAAGCAGCTCCCTGTGTCTCAGGGCTGTCCAGCACCTGGAACTGCTCCGAGTGTCACCGTTGGTCACCCGCAGTGCTGCACCTCAGCATGTTCTAATACAACCCGACCATCTGAAATTCAGGAACAAAGATGTGTACAGAGAGAGTCAATACCCAGGGAACAAGAGAGTATATAAAGCTCTCATCTCTGTGCCTGGAGATCATAGAAAGGGTTGGGTTAAAAACAAATGGAAAGGTGTCAGGAGCTCTATGGCACTGAATGTCATACAAGGTAACCCCTGGGACAAGGAGGAAGAGGGTAGTCACCAAGATATCACACTGTGTCTGTGCCTGGTTTAATTCAGTTTGACTGCTACATCAAAAATGCAGCTCATGAGATGCTAATGACAGCCCTCTGCATATAATGCTTTCAACAACAATTTATTAGCTTGGATAGGATCTGGAAGGGAATAAGGCATTACATTCATGAGAATAATTGAAATAAAGGTTAAATATTGTCAAAATGCAACCATGCTGTTCTCATAACAAATCTATGGGGGCTCCCACCTATTTCAAATTTTAATATATTTTTAGAGCTCTCAGCAATGCTTGTGACTAAAATGTTGGAAAATGGCTCCTGGGAGGGTAAGGTGGACTGGTTTATGTATTATTCCAGTGCTGTGGACATTTAGCAGCCTCCTGAAGTAATCAATTATGATGGGAAACTACTTCAGCATTTCTGTGCTGTAAGACATAGGCAGAAAATCTTAAACATGTAAATGATTAACCAGGTCTCATCAAATCTCCTTGGAGTGTCAGGCTTCTCACAAGTTTTCTGATGGAGCTTCGCTCTCCCAGTGTGCAAATACACACACACACATGCTGTTAGTGTAATGTGGTTGCCACAGAATCTATTTTAAAAAGCAATATGCAATACAACCCATTAGAAAATATTAGGAGATGGTGGGTGAAAAAATCAACTCTGGTTCAATTCCACTCATGACAGTGAGTTCTTGATGCAACACATTTGCTGAAACCATCCACAGTCAATTACTGACAGAAATGGGAGTGTAGAAGCAACTGTCTTTAAATAACAGACTGTTGATGCACTTAAAACAGTTCCTTATTTTTTTTTCCATAGGACAGAGCTTCCTATGGCTTTTCCTGTGGGGTCCTGGGAGCTTCTCTAAGAACAAGCATTGAACTCTTTCCACACTATGGCAGAGTCCTAGTTAAATAAAAGGTGTAGGAAGGTTGTTATGAAATGTGCCTAACATTCCTCCCCTTCAAAGAAAAGCTTGTGCAAACCAAAACTGCTAGTGAGAGCAATGAGATGCACTCAGACAATGCCAGGTTGCTCAGACACCAACTCATGTTTGTTGTGGTTCTAGTGTCAGGTAAAAATCCTTAAGATTTAGGAGTGTTACTGAGATGTTTTGGAAATGCTGTGTTAGCCTTTGCTACCAGTCTACATCCCCAATCCCACTTCCTACAGCTAAAGCAGAAGAGGTTGTGCAAGAGCAGATCTATCCTGGCCATTCATGATGCTGCCTGCTTCCCACTTCTGCCTCCATGCAGGGGTGGCATCTGTCCCAGCCCCACGTTTCAGCCCCTCACCAGAGCTTTGCCTTGGGACCACTGAACGCTGCACAAACCAGGCTAAGACAGCTCATTTGCCTTCCCATCACACAGCTCCTGCCTGCATCAGTTGAAACCAGAGTGCAAAACAAAGACCAGCTATTATGCAGATAGAAGAAAAAGAAAACTTATGGCTTAAATTTAAATCTGTAAACAATTACAGATTTAAAGAAGAAATCAAGTTCACTATACAGGATGGATAATGTTAGAAATGATGATGCTTGTGTTTACTTCTTTGAGTTACATATTGCTGTAATAAAATGGTAAAGCAAAATACAAAATAGATACTGGCAAATTAACAGGTTATTTAATATGAAATTCACAGAATATTAATATGATTACAGCTTGTTTTCAAGCGCTACTTCTTTTTATAAGTGAGGTTTTAGAATTTTCAGAGTATATGATATTTCCAATCCTAAAGAATTCTCTTTCATCATTTAACAGAAAGGCAAAGTGCCTGGGAGCACACGAGCAGAAAACCAGCACTACAGACTTCCCTCTCAGAAGGCATTTAAATTTTATGTAGTAAGCCAGGTCTATGACAAAAGTATGTGTAATGTAATGTAATTGTATAATTTCTCAAAGTTTTACATAATGACTTTCTGTTTCTAAATAATACTTCATTACTGAGAGCAGGAGAATGTAATTGTTCTCTGGGTGCTGCTGTTAGCTCCTAAGGGCATGATCAATCCTGCTGAGACATATAATTCATGCACTGTTTGCTCCTCATACAGCTACATTTACAAAAGCAATGCAGTGATTAGATTCCTCCAGAATAAATGTGTCTATAAATCCCTGTGTTGTAAATATTATTAACAGCTACATCCAGTAAAGGACTCGAGCCACTGACATGAGGCTGAGGCAAAACTAACAGACCTCCAAACAAACCATAATTTAAAAAAAAAAATTAAAAAAAAACCCTAAAAAAAATCTGCTATGGCATAACCCTGGACACATTTACAATCACCAGGCACCCTCCTATGTACTGTAGTCTACTCAGTGCCTGAGGTGCTGCTCCAGCTTCTGCTCAGTGGAAGCTTCTCAAACCCTTTTCCCACATGAGGGAGACCTGAGTTGTGGCATTGAGCTTCTGCCACATTTTTTGAGAGACTGAATCTGATAGCTATTTAACACAGCAGAAGAAGAATTAGATGCCTTCACAAAAGCAGCCAAGGACACTCATAAAAAACAGTGGCTATTATATCAGCCAGTGAGTGCTCATGCAGGGAGATCACCTCCCCTCAGCACCTTATGCCACAGGAGAATAGTGCCTTCAGCTACCTCAGGCTAAACATGATTGTAAGTAATTATCCAGGTACTCATAGAAATTACAAAGGGTAAAATTCATGCCTACAAATTAAGACATCTGGAACAGATTTAGCTGAAGGAAGATGAGTGTTTTAGGACATAGTTCATCTCATTTAAGCAATGAACCAAAAACTCATGATGTGTATCACTCCTTGGGATTGCTTTTCCCCACACTGACTATAAAGGGAGCCCTAAAAAGCTAAATCAGATATAAATGTATGCACTGCAGACTGCTAAATTTAGCTGAAATCAGTTTTGCACCAAGTGTTTATTAATAATTTAACTAACCAGAAACATGGATGAAAGTGAGTCAGTGCGTTGTTTTAATATTATTTATCTTACCATTGGACTGTGCAGAGAGCAGAAAGATGACACAGGGACTGAATAAATATAAATCTTTCCTAACCGTGGAGAAAGTCATATTTATGTATGTCCTTGTATCCAGAAATACCATATTGATTTTCCATCATTTCCACATATGCCATTAATATACAGAAATTAAATTCTGAAGGCAGTAATTTTTAAGAGAGAGAGAGAGAGAGAGTAGGACTTCAATAAACCTATAGGATTCCGGTAATAGTCCACAGAGATTTTCACACTCAGCTTTGTAACTACTCTTGTTATTGGGTTCCATGGACAGTGTCAGGGAATCTTCTCAGGACATCAATATAATCAGTTTGTTTTCAGCACATTTCCAGATCAGTCTTGAAGAAGATTGGTACTATTTACTTTACAGTTTAGAAAGGCTGATCCTTAGATCTTTCTTTCCATTTGCAACTAATGCATATAGTGCTTACAACAGTACCGAGGTTTTTGTTCCACAATGGCTGATTTCTGGTGCATATAATTTAGGAAAAGACCACCTATGTGAATGAGAATTTCCAGGGTTCATGCAGCATCTAGTAGCACGGAACCTCAATCCCATCTCAGCAGAAATGAAACCTAAATTTCCTGCTGGATGACATAGGAATTATTATATTTAAAAAGTAAATGAGAACTACACATTTACTGCAAAAAACCCCAATGTAATTGAACCACACATCACCTCTTGGTTTACACATTAAGCTCTAACTTGGAATACGTCCTCACACACGCCATGAATCTCACTAGTACATTTTTTGCTTTCTTTGACCCATAGCCTGTATTTAAGAGGAGCATCACTTACTGTCTTCTGAGTGTTCAATTCACTGGTACTTCAGACAGGCACGTATTGTAATTTTCCTGCAAATCACCCGTTTAAGGAGAGGCAAAGATATTAAGTATCACAATGCCATAAAGAAAAAAAAGACAAGAAAAACAACAAAAATCAAGGGAAACTGTTGGTAAATCCCCAGTTGGGGTTTGCAGTCCTCATTAGAAAAAATAAAGATAAGAAATAATCCTTAATTGAAAGAAAGCAGGACTGAGAGATCAGCACTCATAGTTCATCTGTTTCACCTTTGCTTTCTCCCTGAGCAAAACCAGTTGTGGCATAAATAATGTTGACTGTGTTGCCTGTGGTTTTTTTTAATTACTCATGTTTTAACTTCCCTCTTTTTGTTACCTATTTCCCATATAATCACAGCTTGCTACCTTTCTGTCTTTTTTCTTTTTTTTTTTTTCTTTCATCTGCTATCTGCTCTTAAATTTAATTTTGTTGGTGTTTTCATTTTCCTGCTTCAGCTAAGCACCACCTCATTCTCATGCAAGCCCTCAGTCCAAGTGGTCTCTCCAGCATGAGCAGAATTCAGCTTCACAGCAGAGGCACACCACAGTGCCTTTTACTGTGGTGGATGAACGGGGTGTGTCAGCAACAAGGATGAGCCCGTGAGCTTCAGGGCAGAGCTTGACTACTCTCAAAAAGCAGAAGTGGGTGAATGTCCATGCAGGAGATGGGAAAAGGTAACAGAGGTAGTTCTGCCTGGAAAGGCACAGACAGAGCAGGCATCTTGGCTATCTGCCATCAGACAAGATCTCTCTCTGCTGGCTCTGCCTTTCCAGCCACCTGAGTGTGCACTTCCAGCTGAATTGCAGAGGGCTTAATATATTTCATTCCCAGTTTGACAGATTGGGCCCACTCGAAGCTCTGAGCAGTTTGCAGTAGTTACGTAGACAGTGCCTGACCAGGAGCATAAATATAAACACATGCACCTGCATGGTCCTCAGTTATCAAATGGAGATGATAACAATCTACCTCACCCTGTGGACAATCAGCATTAAAAACCTCGGAGGAGTACATGTGACCCCACCCAAGTCATACTCTGTGGTGTACCCTCAACCCCTTGAAACCACAGCGCCAGAAAAGCTAATTATGATGTGCTAGTCCAGATTAATGTGCTCCAATCCCAGGTAGCACTCTGAAGATTTAGCCTCTGAGCTCTCAGGCAGTAATTTCCCTGAAGGAAACGGAACAATTGTGCCAACTCCTGCAAGCCTTCCACTATCAGCAACACACAGCAGCTCCAGTACCATGCCAGAATCAGTCAGGGTCTTTAACAGAAGAAGGAACCACAAGAGAACATAAAACCTTACTGCCCTTCCCTTTCCCTCTGTATTGTGGGATGGCAGCCTGAAGGAAGCTGGGGCTGACATGGTTTAACTAGAGATAGTCAGGCCTTGAAGGACACAGGGTAGGAGTCCTCCCAAGGTCTCTTCCACCCCTGTTCCAGATGATTGCTGACTGGTCAAATTTGAGCATTCCTAAATGCATGTCTCACTTCAGGTTCTATGTTCTAATCAATGTAAAATGCATAAGAAAATTGTCTTAGCCTTTCCTCTCACTGAAGGAGGAATAGATCTTTTAAAGTGTCCCCTACCTTAAAAATATCTATTCACTTAGCACTTAGATGACATTCCTAAGTCAAATTCAGACACTAAAGATTGTACTGTTTCCTTAAAAAAGTTTTCACTTTTCACTGAAAATTGGTATTACTTTTCATTTTCACAGGGCTTTTTTTTTTCTGACTCTCAAGGCCCTTGGCAAAGGTAAATAACTGCAAAATAAACCTTTTGAAGTGCACAGTTCTAGAATCTGTGTGTTCTATGAGAAATTGGTTATGAATGTATAATTTAGGGCTTCAAGGAAAATTTTAAAGCCAGGTATAAATTAAGGACCTAATACTGTACTCGCTGAAGTCTGTTAGAACATGACTGGACTCTAAATGACCACTGGAGGTTACTGTTTCCCCACAGAAATTCAATGAGTCAAGAATTATGCTAATTCTTTTCAATTATTAAATACAGGCATCCTTAATACCAGTGGCTGCAAATTGCTCTCACACATGGCAAGTTTTGTTAAATATGTTCCAGCGTGGCAGAAATCAGGGGCAGGGGAAGGGTATTTGAGCGTACAAGCATAGAGATGCCATCAAAGATTTCTCAATGCTTGTAATTACTATTATTTGTTATTCTTGTTTGTATTACTTCAGGACCTAGAAAACCACCATTTAACAGGTTTCTGCTGTGTGAAGAGCTCTACAGGTTGGAACTGCTGTCCTGGTCCCCCACAGCCTTAGCAAGAGAGAACAGGCCCTTAAAGGTAGATAGGAACCCATCAGACAGTATTGATTGGTGAGACAAACAACAGCATCCACACAGCAGTGGCACATCCTCATCAAGTCTTGGCAGAAATTACAGACACAGAGGGATATTTAAAGGCAAGATCCAAGGGGGGACGATAAAGCTGTTTTGCACATATTTACAGAAGTTACTTTGCAGTGCATTGGGCAGCATAAGCTTTATTGGTGTATCCCTGAAAAGAGGTGAGGAAGTAATATAGATTTTCAGGGACCAGGGGCAGAAACCAACACCTTAAGAATGAATGAGAGCTGCCAAGCTGGTTCATATGACTGATTAACTGTTTCCACTTGTTAGCCACAGTGGGTACCTTGTTTTATTGCCTTAACACATCATTTCACCCTAAAGGTTGTAAGAAGGTGGGTTTTTTAGGATAGATGTAGTATCATTCCCCTTTGCCCATATTACTTCTACGTGGAGCGTGTAGTACAATTTTTTTTCTGTGCAGCAGTGGAAAACTTTCTGGTGTAAATTGGGGGTAATAATTCCCTTTTTTATATCACACTCATTCGAAGGCAAGTTCTGGGAGTCAGGGGCTGCCTTTTAATTTCCATTTGTGCAATTCCAGTACAACAGATCTGGACAAGGGCCCCTAGAAACTCCTTCAGTACAAGTAGGAAAAACTGTAACAAGGTAATCCTAACCTCTCAAAATCTCTTCAAAGAGTCAACACAAACTTTAATGTTTTAAGTCATGTCAGGAAAAGCCTAATGGTAGTTTACCCACAAGAACCTGATGTTCTTCACTATTGGCAGCCAGAGGCACCTAATGGCATGTTAGAGGCAGCACAACAAGAGAAGATCAATGTGACACAAAAAGAAAAAAAAAACCCAGCCCAGTGGTGTGTGGAGAAAGCATTGTGAGGCTCAGGGGAAGCAGCTGCTTTGTCATCTGTAAGACTCTATAAAATACCACAATCTGAAAAGAATAGAAGAATTTTAAAAATAGTACTCCATTTTCCCTTCTTTAAAGATTTGTCACCCCCATCATTTTCTCTTCTGCAAAGTTCTGCTCTGCTCTCTCTCAAAGCTTTTAACTTTAATATTAAAGTGACATATCACTTTTTTCCTCTTTCCTTTTATTTGAGGAGTGTGGGGGAGGATTTGAATATTTTCCTTCATTGTTGGATTTTTTTTTTCCAGTCTAAAGCTGGTTTTGAAATTCTAAACAGGGTTAGAAGCTTTGGTAAAATTCAACAACCTTCTGTTTATTAAAAAAAAAATCTGTGATTTAAATCTCTGTCACACTGTGAAAGGGCATTAACATACTCTTTTCAACTGTTTCATTGAAAGTCTTTCAGCAGGTAAAGCAGGAGAAGGCACAAGAGAAACCTCACCTACAAAGGTGTTGGGTCTGGTTGTCTCTCAGATACATTCCCCCAGCACAGACTGCCATCCTCAGTTTGTAGAAAGATACAGAGTCTTTCTCCTTCCAGTTGTCACTTGGAGTCTGGGTGAGTCTGGCAGTCAACACTAACCATCACCTCTCAAACAGGTACTGGATAAACACTGAGTGCCCAGACTGTGGTTGATAAGAGCCATTTCTTGACCATTCTACCAGGATCCGAGTGGAAATGGTAATAGGTGGGTTCCCATTTAAAGCAAATCACTGCTAGAGCAGCAAAAGTTCTCACCCAGAAATCAGGGAAAATTATCCTGATGCAATGAGAAGAGCAAAGGACTCAGGGAGCAAACTGTCCCCACTGGCAAACGGGAAACAAATGGCCTACCAAGGAATACTTTTATTAAAGGCAGAGAAACAAAATGCCTTTAACAGGCAGAGAAACAGGGCAAAAAATAAGTCACTCTCAAAGCACAACTGTAATTTATAGTTTTTTCTTCCAGAAAGAGAGCAGCCATGGCAGCTCGATGCCTTTCCTTTTCTCTGCCAGCGTTCATCGGCCGTGCAAGATTTCACAGCCTTTCAAGGCCCGCCTCAGCTGAGCAGGTTGGTGCTGGGTGACCCTGGGCTCTGCTCCATCACCCTCCACCTCCCATCAGTCCTCCTCCACAGCCATGCCCTGTGTTTCCCACACAGCACAGGGACAGCTCCAGCCTTCCTGGAGGCACCTCTGCCTGCTGCCTTCTGAGCAGCCCAGAGAAGAAAGCAGATGTCCTCCACCTCTGAGAGCAAAGACAGATTGCAAATTGCCCTGGAAGCATGGGGACGTGCTGATAGCTTTCCCATTTCTCAAGAAAAGTGAATTCTGGGTGGGGATAAGGAGGAAACAGGCGGGGCTAGGGGAAGGAAGAGCATGTGGCAGCTGGTCCCCTGGCAGAAGTGCCAACAGTCAGATCCAGATGTTCAAGCACAGTCACGATGCTGAATCTTGAAAGGAAACATGAAAACTGAATTAGTGCAATGCTGTTTCCTTTTCTGCAGGTCTGGGTGCTCCCAGGGAGTAAAAATGTAGCCTACACAAAGTCTCAAAAACATTGTGCTCTATCAAGGGCAGAATAAAAAACTAAAAATTAAGACTTCTTTGTTTCCAATGGGAAAATCATTCCTCTATTGTACTGCAAGTACATCTTGACAAAAAATGATGCTACTGAAAAAAGCTCATGCAAAATTTTGAAGAACTGATTCCCAAGATCCTTAAATATTTACTTTATAGGACTCAGTTAACATCTTTGATGCAGAGAAACATAAGGCTGATGGAGACAAGACCAGCAAGTTCTGAACCAGCTCCTGTAAAAGTAGAATTCTCTAGAGCAAATAGCATCATTATCCATAAAAATGACATTTCATATATTGTAGGTTTTGTAAGAATGCCTACTCTGTTCACAGAAATCTGCTGTTAACTGGAAAAGCCACTTTTCAAAGGCGTGACAGAAATTACCTGCCCTTCTCTATGTCTAGCATTTACTTTTCTCCCTTTGTTTAGCTGCCTTGATACCAACACTAGTTTAACTAAATTACTGCAGTCTGCTCAGGCAGAGACAGTTATATCAATAAAGAAGTGTTCATATATATATATATATATATATGGTATCAACTAATACATCAACATGGTGGTTATACAGATTTAATATATTTTTATTTCTCCCCCTATCACTGAGTAAAGTCCTCACAATAGCTATAGTAAGCACATACAATAGTTGGTAAACTTTCATATCGGTTTGATATGATTGATCAAATTGAGATGAAAATTTTCCTCTGGGCTACTAACAGCCAGAAAAGTTTTTAAGGTACAAGATGTTATTTTAGTGGTGGATTTATTTCAACTCTAAAGCAAGACAGATTTCAGACAGTGCACACTGACAAAATGACACATTCAGTGATTCCGCTTTGACTGTGACCATTACAATATTGCTTGATCCTGTCACTCTTATTCCAGAGATAATTCCTTTTTCTTTTTCCAAGGAGAAAAAAAAAAATGTGAGCCTGCCTTTTTGTTCCACCTCTGGGCAGCACTAGGACAGGGGAAGCTGGCTCATGATGATGTGAAATAACCAGTAAGTAGATGGATTCATGACAGCAGAGCTGGCAATTATCAGTTGATAATGGATTTGTCAAGGGGTATGTAAGAAGGAAACCTGTCTGGCTATGCAGAGTCCTGAGTAATCCATAATTTTTTATTGCCTCATCTCCAAAGAGTTTAACTTTTATTCAATATCATATAAAACTAAGTTCACAATAAAGAGGCCATGAGTCAAAGCATTCTTCAAAAATTTGGTCTTGAAATTTTTACATTATCTTGATAAATTATGCAATAAATTTGGTTTTTTTTTTCTTAAAAGTGACAGCACTGGCTGTTTGAAGCTCTGAGCATGCAGGAGCCACTCTCACAAAGATGAAAGGAGGAGCAGAGAGAGCAACTCACCCGTTTCACAGAAAGCTGTTCACAGATGCAATCAAAGCCATCTAAGACTTCTTTGTGGAGCAGGTGAGAAATTTTTCAATTAACAATTCCCACCTTGGCTTGCTAAAAATTGTTGTTAGGTTTTATTTGAGGAAAAAGTTAAAATTTCTGTGTTCAAAATACTTTGTTTTAAAATTTAAGCAAAACCATCGTAATCTTTTATCTGAGCTGTGTGCTCTAAAGATTTTTAATCTCAAGCATTTTTGAGATTTTAATTTTGCACTGAAACCAAAATAAACATTTTTAAGCCTTGAATATACTCCCACTTACTGCTCAGGGTTTTTTTTCCTCTGACAGCTGAGTTTTGAATGGTTTGGTTCAATGGACATGGAAGTCACAGGTGGCTTGCAACCTGCAATATCACAACTTGCAATGTGATATTTCGACATGGTGCCATCTTTCTTCTCCAAAATGAGCTTTCTGCAAAATAAATAAAATTTCGAAATTCAGGGAAAAAATTACATCTATTTGTTTCTTCAACTTTAACCATGTTATTCATCTTTCCTTCCACTCACATATTCCCTGTTGCCTACCTCTATTTTGATCTTTTGAAGTTTGCTGAAAAGGGTCATCTACAAACTCATTACATAAAAGAAGTCAAACACCTGAGTAAAAGATAAACAGCCCATTAATAAGTTGTTGTGCAGGAGAAGTCACCCTTCCCTTGCTGAATCATTGCCATGTGCTACAAACTTACTGTGAATATCTTGAGACAGAAGAAAGTAATTACTGTAGCATTTTAAAGCCTCAAAACTTCATGAAAATTTTAGATATTAGATGTTATTGGTCCTACTGAGTCTGACACTGTGAAAGCTGAAAGCTTGTCCAGTGAAAACCAAAGAAATATGTCCCTATAACTGATACAGTGAAGCTTTACTGCCACCTTTTTCCAAAGCACAAGTCAGGGACCCTATTAAAGTAAGCATTTAAATTTATAGCTATCTTCACTTACTTATAAAGGAATAAAACAAGTCTTACTCTTTAAAATTCTTCCACTTGGAAGGCACCGGCAGACAGTAGATTTTAATCTGAGTTTTCCAAAAAGACGATATCCACTTGATCTCTTTTGCTAGAGCTGTCAGAGGAAACAGACATTATGTCAACCAAATCATTTATTTTTATCTTCAAATGATGTTTTGAAAAAGATGTGATGTTAAAGGTTTATTTCTTAGCTGAGAGAAAATGTAAGAAGGAATGGGACTATTATTCCATAGTCAATTTGAGTCTATATAATTTTACCTTCCTTGCTGGGTTATGACTTTCATTTCTGCTGCCAATAAATTTCAGGTTTATTGTGGTTGGTGTTGGCTACCTCAGCCCTGTTATGGCTGGTTATCTCATTCTCACGATCCATTTGATACAACCTAATCCATTAGTAGTCATTTTCCCTTTTAGAAGCAAAACCATTATTTTCTCTCTGATACATGAACAGACATAAAAATAGCAGAGAAAAATCAGGTGACAGGCTCCACATTGTAGATGCCATAGTCAGAAGTTTTCTATGCAATAAGCAGCATTAACAAAACCTAAATTAATCATACCTGACAGTTCAATAAATATAGAAATAAATGAATGAATAAATAAATAAAACATTCAAATTCACCAATGACACTCTGGGAGTAAAGAAGAACAGTTCAAAGTTTCTCTCAGGAGAGACAAATTAAATCACTCTATAAGCAGCAGAGATGACGAAACACAAGTCCTGACATCACAAGTCTCTGCTCTCTCTCTGGACTCTCTAATGTCTAAGCAACATGATTTCACATCAGCTTCTCCTCTGATGGGGCATGAACCCTCTGCCTCCTCTATCTGACCATCTATTTTCACATAGAGGTTTATTATTTTCATACCGAGTTTATTATTTTTCTTGTCTTTACATTTCTGACAAACTTGGAATAAATCAGCTCATGTGTCAAAATGTTTGGGGCCAGTGTTAGCAGGACTGTGGACAACTGATCACCAGACAAATGCATCATGTTTTCATGATTTTCATGTTTGGGCACACCTGTTATTTTCAGGGATAAATGGGTGGGGGGGTAGAGAAACAATGAAGTGTGATGACACATGAAATTATTCAGAAAAGATTCAAAGAAATAGAGTTTTGATAGAGATTTAGGAGAAAAAAAGAGGGAAAAGCCCTATATCTAATGGGGGGAAAAAACTACTGCCATGTTCTTTGGAAATGACACCAGGACTCTGCTTTCCAGCAGCCTGAACACAAAACTCTGTGGCCCCTCCACCCCAAAAATGGTCTGAAATACATTTGCTGAGAGTGAGAATAGGAGTCATGGGCACAATAGATGCCTTATGCCCAAGTTCTCTTGTCACTCATCTGTCAGCACAATTTTCATCTAAATGATTCTCAGGAAACTGAAGCTCACAAAAGAGAAAAAAAATAAAAAGAAGAGCAAAGACACTTGCCATTTAAATAACATCTCTCTTTCTTTCAGCTGTTCCATGAAAGAGGAAGACAGGGAGCTGTTGCTTTTACTTACCAGTAAACTAATGTGAGTAAAGAAAGTAACAAACAGCTTTTATGAACATGCATTCAGTTGGGGTAATGGACTTTCTATAAAGGACAGAAATGTTCAAGGCCAGGTTGGACGGGGCTTTGAGCAACCTGGTCTTGTGGAAGGTGTCCCTGCAGGGGGGTTGGAACGAGGTGATCTTTAAGGTCCCTTCCAACCCAAACCATTCCATAATTCTATGATAAATGTGTGTTTGAAGGCTACCACTGCTCAGAGTGTGAGCAGAATCATTGCCTCTCTGGGCTGTGGTGCTCCAGATTTCCTCTGGCTATTTCATTGTGCTTGACTGTGGTTGTTCTTGAATAAAACCAAAGAGGAAGACTTTAGAGGACTGGGAAATGACTGACTCAAATCTAGTTTCTGTTAGTGCCCATCTGCTGCCTTTATGAAATTATTCTATCTACATAACATTTTATTATCACTTTAAGATCAATCTCATCTAGCTGGGTCTTTGAATAACATGCAAATCAGAGTACCACCCTAGCTAGAAATGGGCCAAACTTGTGCCAAAATCTGTATCAAATTAAGCTTTCAGCTGGCTCAATTTCAAGGCACAAATCTAGACTGGTCTCATTAATATTTTACAGCAGAGGAGCAATCCTCTTTCACAGTGAGTCCTGGTAGGTCAAGCCCAAATGTAGGAACCCCATTTCCACTTGGAAATGTTGAACTCAGTCTCTCCTCCCATGGAGGTGGGGAGTGTAAGAAAAAGCCCCCACTTTCACTGCATGATTGCTGTGGTGACAAAAAAGCTGTCTGTAAATCCTTCCTTCAGCAGCATGAGCAGACATAGGTTAAGGCATAAAAGGCTAGATGTGAGCCCAAGTGGATCTCCTGCCTTTGTCCACAGGAAGGAAGGAATGTGTTACTTATAATCCATGTCCTCAGTGATAGGTAGGCACTTGCCTTGTACCATCCTTAGCAAGTTATGTAGGTATTTACCTGCAAAACTCTGACCCCTAAAGCTGCACAGATGAGAACCTGCATATGAGATTAAAAACACAAACCCTATTTAAAAGAAACAAATCCTTTTTAAAAGAAACTCCTACCTGTTCCATCCATCTCTAACTAAAATTTACTACTTTGACATAAAAGTCAGTTTTAACAGGGATTGGAAAACTGAACTAAATCAACTTTTCTTCTTGAGATACAATCCTGTAAGAACAGTGCCACAGGGTTCTGTGCAGCATACACGTACTCTGAAAGGGTTTTTACAGACCTGAGAAATCAGGCTTAGCATAACGGTCCTTTCCTTCCTGAAGTACTTAAAAGCTTTGCCGTGGATCCAGACTTGGTGATTTGCTGCTGGACTCACACCAGTTCAGCTCCCTGCTTGTCAGGACTGGCAGCACCAGCCTCCTCAGGTCACTCCCACAACTGCAGCCTGCCTCATGTTATCCTGAAAAGCACTCCAAGAACATGCTGAGCAGGGGAATTATACTGCATGGCCATGAGTCATTTATGCACAACAGTTCTCCAGAAAACATGATGCAGCTACTGGGAGAGTGAGCCCTTGTGGGGCTGTGTACATGGCAAATCTCTCAAGCTTTACTTTCATCCCGCTCTCAGTGCTGTGGGTCTCTGAACTTCATCAGAAAAAAATGCTTATTAATGATTCAGCTCTGGGAACTCCAACTGATGTAAAGGAGAAAATGTACCCTTTGAAAAAGATCTGATAGAAATCTTCTCTTTCAAACCTCTCCTCAAGATCTACCTCTGCTGCGACATCTATCAGCCAGGTAATGATCGTCACATGTTAACAGCAGTCAGGGACAACCCACACCTCTTATTAAAGGTGTTTTGCAATGACTCATAAACACCATGCTGAGCCTACAGACAATTTATATCATCTTGTGGTTTCATTCCCACATTCTTTCCTCCCTTATTGTCTCCTTCCTCTTTAAACCTATTTGTTATATTCTTTACAAGGCCCTGTCCTATATGTATAGATATACACATACGTAGTTGCCTTGCACCTCCACACATACCTCTCCATTCTCAGAAAAATTACCTGGACCTTCCTACAACAGAGCTCCCACACACAAAATGATTCACACTCTATTTACATTCTTAAGCCCTAGAAATCAAAAGTAAACAAGGCAAAATTTTCTTAAGAAAATTTTTAGTATCTGAGGAGGAGAATATTTTGGTTTTAAGTGATTTGAATTGCTTCCCTTAAATATATGAAATCACATTATTTGAAAAATGAAATAGCAGAATCAAATGAGAGTTTACATCTGTCAGAGAAACTCCCTTTAAGGAAAATGTTCAAACACAAAACTCTTAATGCTTTTTTCCCCCTTGGAAGTCACACAAAATAAAACTTAGAATTGTATGTCATCATTCTAAATGAATTTTAGGAGTTACAGAATCAACTGCTTGTTTTACTACCTCTATATACATCGTAGAATTGCTCACAATATGAAAGATGTTTGATAATAAAGTAGTAGGTAAAGCATGACAAGTTAAGCTGAAAATGGTTTAGTCTATTAGTGCTAGGGACAGGGGTAGTTTATTGCCATGGATGAAAGCCAGCTCTCTTTGAAATCAGATGGAATTTTGCCACCATGACTTCGTCCAGGCCACTGTTCTGGGACACAGACCAGGGTCTCAGGTCTCAGTTTCATTATCTGGCTTGATTACTTCAACCAGTAACACTGGGGCATGGAAAAATTAAACAAAAACAATAATGAAATATTAGCTCATTATCACATTTGGGACAGAAATCTTTCACATAGGTGGCCCCATGAGTATATGTGACTCCAGTAAAGTCACCAGCATCTTTGAGAGCCATTCTATTGATGACACAGCAAGCTCCCAGTTCACTCACAAGAGCAATGCACTTTTCCACAGGTTGCTCCCTACATGGAGCCTACTGCAGTCAAGAATACAAACTTCTCCTTTTGGATGCCCAGCTTCCCATGCTTCCTTAGGAGGTTGTCAGTGGCTTTTTGTCCAGTGCAAGAACACATCACCTTTAGGGCAGAGCAGCATGGCCTCAGCCCCATAAAGACTTCAGGCTTGACAGATAAAACTCCTGGTGGCAGTTTTGAACACAGTACTGCTTTCCCTCCCCACCTGAAAGCTCTTTAAAAGTGTCGCATCCAGCTGAATGCTACATCAGTGGCAGTTTTTTAAAAAAGCGGCCAAATGAAGCTGAAATGTGTATAGTCTAGGGGTTACAGTGGAGATTCAGAAAGTCTTTGGAACAGCCTTCTCCCACCCCCATACACGTCAGAGCAACCTCCCTGCTCACACCTTCAAAGCCACCCTGGTATCCAGCGACTTCACCCACCTCTAGGACCGAGGGCCACAAACAAACAACCAGGAGGCAGGTAAAACTGATGCAATGCTTTCATCCTATGCAGAAGTTCCCTGAACAAACCTGAATTCCATAATTACAGAACAAAAAAAAAAAAAAACAAAAAAAAAAAACAAAACCAAATGAGTTTCACACTGTCCAGACAGCAGGAAGTTTTCTCCTAGAGGAGACACCTCTGTTCACTACTGCCCTCAGATTCCCAAAGAGCATTTCCTTTATCAGATCCAAGGAGTACTGTCAAAATTCACCATTATCACAGTCCAGATGAGGGAGTATCAAGGTCAGAGACAGCCAATTTGTAAAGCTGTTATGCTAAAGAGAACACCATACTGTATGTTAGATTATGCTAAAATCTTTGCTGCTGGAAGGCCTCTCAACATCTTACTGTGTCTCAGAACTGATCTGAAGGTGAGGATTACTTGTCATATTCTGTAAATCAGGCAAATGAATCAGGTGTACACAGTAAAATGGCGTTTTTATTAAAAGCCCTCACTTGTCACTAAGACTGAGCAGCTGCTCAGAGGACAGTAGTAGCTGCTGTGGCTGAGACATTGTCATTCTCAGCTCCTGTTTCAAGCCATTTGTGGTATTCTGGAAGCCATTATCAAAACTATGTGGCCATATTCTCAAAAAAGTCATTGCCATATTCTCAAAGAAAAATTAAAAAAAGGAACAGCTGCACCAAGTTGATGATCTAAAATATATAAAAACCTATAGAAATCAGGTTATTGTAGTTGTCAACTTGCTTCTTGGACCATATGATGTATTTGCAGCCAAATCCCCTGGATAAGTTCTGGATTTTCTTTAAAATGTGTCTCGTCTTCCTGACTAAAATCTGAGCTGGTACCTTGGACACCTGAGCCATAAGCCACCCAAAAGCTCCCTTCTGTCTCTAGTGACACACAAAATTTAAACCAGTAAACTGTTTACTACTGCTGCTGAACTGCAGACCAGCTCTAAGTTTTCATACACACACTAAATATTTTGCATAACAGGAAAGTTCAAATACGCTGTTATAATACAGGAGAAAAACTCCTGACCAGAATTTAAACAAGCTCATTAAACCATACTTGACATGCCTCCAGAATAAATCAAACCAAGGGATATTCCATTGTCCTGAAAAATCACTACAAACAACAGAAATTACTTCAAATAACATTATCTGTGCATAAATCTATCCATCCAGACTGAATTAGGTCCCAACTGAATATAATGGCATAGACTCACCACCTTCCTCCTTTGTTTGCTGTCTCCTCGAGTCTGGGGGTTTTTTTTAATAATCTACAGAAAGAGACAGATGTTAGTGTCCTTCTAACTAGCAGGCTTTCCATATAGCCTTGTGCCCATGATTCACCTTCAGCACATCTTAAGTATTGCTTTCACAGCCAAAAAAGAAAACCCCAAACCAATAAACTGCCTCTGTTCTATGAACAAATTTACCTGAGTGTGTCAGCTTCCACCTCTTTATACTAACAGAAGGAGGAAGGCCATCAGACCACTTCAGAGGTGGTGAATAGCAAGCCAGGGCTCAGTTCCCCAAAGCCCTGGAAACCGGGACAGGGATTAAACCAAAGTGTCCCAGGCAAATCCTTGGGGTTTGCCAGTCACAACTCTGGCTGTCCTTTGTGCAGCTTATTTCACAAGGTATTCATCTGAGGGGGAAAGACATCTGTCAGCTTGCAAAAACTGATTAAAGAAATCTAAAGGAAACTGAAGCATCCACCTAGACTCCCTACAAGAAAAATAAAAGCAATAAACACCTAGCATTTGGTGCAATGCAGTGTATTCCAAGGGCAAGAACTTTTGTTCTTCAGAATTATTTTTATAATGTCACCTCTGCCAAGGATGATTTAAGAGCTTCAAGATAAGGGAATGAATTTCATCAGAGGCAGAGACATCACCTCAAGTCTCCCTTTAGCTTCTTGATGAATAAAGCATCCTCGCCAGCCCTTTCTAGCACCTCACTACTACATTCAGAAGTGGGACTTTAAAGCAAAAGGAAATTATTAGTGTCTCGGTGTAAAAGCCATCTTTAAGAAATTAAGAGAGCAAACACAAGTGCAGTGAGTACATATGAGTTGACTGAGCTTTAAGGAGCTTTAAAACTACCTTAAACCAGGTGTAGCCAACCTACTCCTCTGAACAGCTACAACTACATAGCAACTACTTGCCTGCTGCGAGAAAAAATGGCACCTCACATTTTCAGAAAGGGAAGGCTGATGTAGCATTTCAGATGTCTTACATGTAAGAATTGCTACTTGCCATTGCCTAATTGCCATTATTATTTGCATGTAGGAATACTTTCTCTTAAACTAATTTATACCACTTCCAACAACAGATATAGCAGGGTATCATGTGAAAACAAAAATAAAGCTCCAATACAAATTTCCCTCTCTGTACAGGGGAGACTTCTGATTAGTTTCACCCACCAGGCCCTTCCTTTTCCAGTATCTACCAGTTCTCCTTAGTAAATGCCAATGACCAGGCAAAGGAACACAGGAGCTGGGAAATCATTTGCAATTCACTCCTTCTGCCAACAGAAGTAGCTGCTAGAAGAGGATGTCAATCTTTCCCCCTTGTAATCTTTCTTCACAGCTACAGTAAGGAAAAAGAATACTGCATATTCCCAGTCATGAGTCACTCAAAACTGTGCTGGATGGGCACAGTCTGGGCTTGCATAAGTCCCCTAGACAGGAACAAAGATGAACCTCAATTGTCCTACATAAGTTACTTCAGTTGATCTCTGGATATTCTACATGTAGTTTATTTTGAATATTGAGGTATTCTTTCCTATTCTACCAGGATCTTTTCACTCGGAGATGCTTGATCTGGAAAGATGTTTTGTACAAGTCTCCATAATCTCCATAGGATTCATTGTCATCCTACTTCTTATGTACAGCCAGTGGAGGAGCAGCATTGTTGGGTTAAGTTCTGATAAGGAAGGCCCCAGTTCATACAACACATACATTTCCTAACAGCTAATATTAAAGAAAGGAACTCAGACTGTCCCATGTTCAGAGAATAGTGGTTGGAACACTGGAAAAATGGGGATTCATCTTATAAAGGGACACTACTACAAAATTACTTATTCAGCTCAAAAGAAGCAAAGGTGCCACATCCCGATAGAGGGTGCAACTGTGCTACAAATGCTTCAAGGAGAAAACACAAGAGAAGACCTTTCCAAATTCACAGACAGTGTTGACATATGAAGAAAATGGTTACTATGAAATGAGATTTCCAGCCATCTGGAAACTGAAGTTCTTGAACAGATTTCCAGAAAAAAATTTACTAGGAACTAAACAAAAACCCCTAATCAGTTTTCAAGATGGAGCTGGATGTGTTTGCAAAAGAGGGATATTTGGAATGGTTTCTCACACAGAAATCCACCTCAGCATGCTGACTGCCTTTTCCAAGCTAGGAATAACTTACAGACGTTCCTGGGGAATCAGAGCACACAAAGGCTGTTCCAGAAAACCTTTGGTCACATCACCTTTCTATGAGGCACAATAAAGCAATACATGCAAACAGTGCAACAAATGTAGGAAAAATATATCTGAAATCTTTAGGCAAGAAGTAGAAAAAAATTGAAGCTTTAAATGCTCATTTAGGGAAAATAGCTATCTACAGTGCACAGCATATTGAAGAGCAAGGAATGCAATTAGTGCTTGCTGCTGTATTTCAGGAGTGCTTGATCATTTCTTCTTAGCATGTAATTTACATATTAATACTGGAAATGTCATTTGTTTGTTCCTTGCATTATCACTCTTTGATAAGCACATGTCATTATTGCATACAAATAAGGAGCTTCCACCTGTCTGACAGAAAACACAGTCAGAAGTTATTTACAAAGGAGCCCTAGTCAGTCTGTTTCATGCCATAATGAATCACCTGTCTCATTAGGGAGCACCTTCTCCACAGCAAGCAGGCAGAGAAAGACCCTGACAGCAGAGCTTGTACTGCATGCCAGGAAGTAACAAAAGGTATTTTGCTATGAGACCAACACACAGATCTGCTGGAATCATGTTCATGTGCCTCCTCAAGGAACCACCTTGTACTCAGATTCCTTACAAAGAACAAACTTAAAACCCATCTTTGAAGAAAATCAAGGCTTGGGAGGGAAAAAGAAAGTCCAGGAGAGTGACAGAGCAGAAGTGCTGGGGAGGCCTGAAAGCAGGGCTCAGCTCAGCAGAGCCACAGCCTCCTGCTAGTAGAAGGGTTTGTCACAGCAGCCACCTGAGTCCTCTGACACAGGCCAGCCTTAGATCACTCAGTCAATAGTGAAGAACAGCACTAACTCCATGTATCAGATGGAAGGGCTCTATGCATAAATATTTCAAGACACTTCAGTCAAACTAAAGGTCCATTCATTCCTGTGGCCAGCCTCTGGCTGTGGCTATCAGCAGATGCTCCTGACAGGACACATGGCACACAGAGAGCCCTGCTGACCATGGCTGATATTCCCAGCAAGCAGGTGTTTGAGGCTGCTCTGTGCCAGTTTGTTCTCAATGGCCTTGATTCTCCAGATCCATTCAATTTGCATTTCTACTTTTACATTTGATGCATCACATAGCAATGAGCTCCTGAGCTCTATTACAGGCTGTGTGGAAAAGTATTTCCTCTTGTTTGTTTTAGGCCAGGTGTCTAATAGCACCATTACACTGTCCACACTGCACAGGCTGGGAGAGACAGGGAATGACCATCTCCAGCTGAACTGCACTATATACATCTCAGTAGTCTCTTTCCCAGGCTAAAAGCCATAACTCATTTAATGTCCCCATGTGCAGAAGCCATTTCAAATTTCTGGTTAACCTTATTGTCCTTCTCTCTTTCCTACTTCTACTACATCATCTTGAGACTAAGGGATCAGAAATGAGCTCTCTATCCAACACTCCATATATGTAACAGTGACAAAGAGATATTTTGTCTTCTATTCCTTTCCTTATAACTTTCAACATCCTATTTGCTTTTCAGTTATCAATAATCATTATAATGATGTTTTTTCAGGAAATTATGTATAATAACTTCAAATTCACGTAGCTAATAGGGAAATTAAAATTTCATACATAAATTTGAGACTGGTTTTCCCAGGTGCATTATTTAAAATACCTGGGCCCTAGACTTCATCTGCCATTTCTATTTTACAGTCAGTTAACAACAAGAAATCCTTCTAATGCTCTTTGCAGTTGGTCTTTTGGTTATTCTGAAATATTTTGTCTGATCAAGCAGCAGTTGTCACCACATCATTTATCCCCTTTCTCAGATCATTAATGAATACACTAAACAGAACAGAGGCTGGAGCTCTGCATACACCTCTCTGTTGTGAAAAAGACATCATTTACTCCTACCCTGTGGCTTCTTTCATTTAACTAATTATTCATCTGTGATGTCTTAATATCATCAAGACTCTATGGTTACAAATATCATTGAAAGTATTTTTTAAAAATTTTTATTAACCTCATCACCCTTACACACATATTCCACACAGAACTAGAACAGATTTGTGAAGGATGACTTCAGTCTATGAAATCTGCTTTGACACTTCTCTTCTATGCTGTATTTCATCTCTCTACTCTTTTCTGTAATTTGTCACAGCTTCTACCAATTTGTCCAACACAAAAGTCAGAGGCACTGTTCTGTAGTTCCTTGAATTCTCTCTCAACCCTTTGATAAAAACTGGTGCTACATTTGCCACTCCCAAACCATCCAACAGGAAAAAATCATTTTAAACAATAAGGTGGAAGCTACAACTAATTGTTCAACAAACTCAACCCTGAGTTCAACAGGTA
Organism: Nicator chloris; assembly: GCA_013400495.1. NCBI lineage: Eukaryota > Metazoa > Chordata > Aves > Passeriformes > Pycnonotidae > Nicator > Nicator chloris. The sequence continues at coordinate 2,274 of WAAE01018492.1, read as the reverse complement.
TATGCTGGGCTCATACTGTCTGATACCATCAGTTTGATTCTTCCTTTTCCACTCAATTTTCTAAAACTCTTCTGGTGTCTTTTTATATTGAGACAGTTCCTCAGACTTGCTTCTTATAAAGGAAAGTTTTATGGTTGGGCATATTCCCCAATGAATGCCAATGAAAAAAATTTATTTTAAGCTTAGTTCCCTGCTTTCTCTGGGCTCCCTGTAATTCTCTCCTGCTGAATTTGAGATGTCAGTATCTTTATTCAAAATCAGTTACCGTAGTTCATACCTCTTCATTTTAGACTTTTATTACTGGTAGAAAATACTCATTTTCATATGAGTTTTTACAGTACACATGAACTTGATTGAGTTTTCTGTCTCAGGCTTTATGAGATTTTTATTTTTAATATTGAGCAGTGAAAAAAGGGACCTTCTTTGCCTACACACGATCAGTTACGTAGCCTCATATTTTATAGCATCCTATGCCTAAGTGTAGGAATATTGCATCCCAGAAGGTTTGACCACCTCAAAGATAACAGCACAAATTAAAAATTCAAGACAGTTAGCTCTTTTACTCTTCTGTAAGTTAGTTGTTCCCTCTCCCTGCCCTCAAAAATAAAACCAAAAAAAATCACCCCCTGTATTTAACTTAGAAGACGAGACTACGTTATTTAGGTATAGCCTTAAATGAAGAAGGAAGATTTATGTTTCTGCTCTGGGTTTATCATGGGTCTCTGAACAACCAGTAAATGTTCAGTGTCATATTTATACTGCCACATGCTATGACTTTTCCTGTCTGAGAGACTCCACGGCATATGCCCTCTGCTCATCTGCAGTTGTGAAAATATTTTAGCTGCCATTTGTAGAGTGAACCAATAGAAAGGAATGAAAGCACTAAAGAATCTTTCTAAAACTACACAAAATACCCTGGCTGAATTTACTACCACCATTTCAGTACTTACAAAAAAAGAAACACAGCATTATCTCTCTCCAATGACACTTTTTGTTTCACCAGATATCAACATTGGATATTGCTTTGATAATGAAGCTGACAAACTATTTCTATTCACAATTCAGCATCCCCAAATATTTTTTATATAAATAGCAGCATTTGTAACCATTTACTTTTAAGTACATGCTTTCTAGCAGCTTTATTTCTAGACATATCAACTCTAATGGTCATTTTACTCAGGCCTCTTAAAAATTAAGATGGTGATCATTTCAGACATATTTATCTATTGAGAAACTTCTGGCTTTCAACAGGCCTACATTGATATTTTTATCTGATATGTTGTTGTATAATACAAAGCATTTTTTATTGGGCCCCCCCCTCAAGAAGTCCACATGGGGTTGTGCTCATCCTCAGCTGCCTTAGGCACAAAACCACCAAGCTGATTAATCCCCTGGGTCACCACTGAGGCATCTACAACTCAAAATTACAGATCTTACTTCTCACTCTGAGCACACCCAAGTATCTGACAAATAGCAATGGAGGGAAAAAGCATATATAGGCACACAAATATAAACATAATATATGGGGAAACCAAAAAACAAAGTTCAGCAAGGAGTGCATGCATTGGCTATAGTTCATCAGGTGCAAACTGCCTGCACACCTTAGAAGCAGGAACACTGAGGAAGGTAGGTGTATCACTCCAAGGGAGCCCTGAAACAAAGGATGGAGTGGCACGAAGCTGTTGCAGTCCTGCTCAGTTGAAATCAATGCACATATGAAGCAAAGGATGGAGCAGCACAGCAGTTATGCTCTGTTGAAAATAATGCAGCTAAGAGGAACTAAGCCAAAGGAATTACCCAGATGGTAATCAAAAGCTGAACTTTGCTTCATTAAACTCAAAAATACATATTACTTTTCATGCCCTGCATAAGCTAATTAGTAAAGTCACTCAAACTCCACCTAAACATGAAACCATAACTTTACATTTTCTCTTCCCACAACAAAAATAATATAAATATAGATTAAGTAGGGGGAAGGTTAGAGAAGACTCCATTGTAACTTCTGGGATCCATCACTGGCTGAACCTGTCTTGTCCCCAACTTGTTACCAGTTGGGTAACGTTTTTTATGTTCACCAAATGATTATCCTGAGCAAGCTTTCACTGGTGATTAGAGCTTGTCTGGATATTGCTTCAGATTCATTTTTGCTGTCAGTATACTACTGATGGCAATCTCTGAACCTTAACCTGTCACAGTCTTCTTTTACCAGTGTGTTTGATAATAAACTCTGCTATTCCATAAAGTGTGAGTTTGAGTCCTTCAAGGGTGCTGGCA
>WAAE01018491.1:739-11798 GCA_013400495.1 Nicator chloris | reverse complement strand
ATATCAATAAATTAACTACATATATAGAGCTGTGTTATAGAAGATACAAAAGACTGATCAGTTGCTTTTAAAACTGCATTTGAGATGCAGATAGAACACAGTGTGGGTGTTGGACACTGACCTCCTGATCAAACAGTTTTTCACTAATGCTTCAAAACAGATGAAGAAGTCTCATGGTTGCAATACAAAGTTATTGTGGAGGACTTTGACTACTCAAACATCTTCTCGATATGGTTGAACACAAGCAAACCAGGAGAATTCTGGAATGCATTAAGAACAGTGTTTTGATGCAGATGCTGTTTGGACAGAAGGTGAGAAGTCAGATCTGCCAGAACTTTTGCTTCTGAATAAAAATGAGTAGTGTGATTGGTAAACAGCAATCTTCATTCCAAGTGCTATCAGATGATTTAATTAAATATCCTCAGGAAAATGAGGAAGAGTGAAGAAGATATAGTCAAGACATGGGATCTAGAAGATGAGAATTTTTCTTGTTCAGATAACTGGTAGAAAGAATCCCTTGGATGATTTTTTAAATGAAAAAAAAAGGAAAAAAGGAAAAAAAAAAAAGAAAAAAAACAACCCCAACAACCCAAATCTCAAGATAGCTGATTATTGCAGAGTATAAACTCCTCAAAGTACAAGGATGGTCCATGAAAATAGACTGACTTGACATAAGGCCATGGATTAAATATCCTGATTGTACTCAAATGCAAACAGAAAGAGTATGGAAGGAGGAAACAGAGATTTCCTACTAAGAAAAAAATAAGCAAATTACATGAGATGCATGGATGGAATCAGGCAATTAAGAAAACTAAAGCTTATAGTTGGAACTGGGAATGCGAAAGTCAACAAAAAGGGTTTTGTAAGTACATTGGCAACAACCAGAACAGAAACCAAAGATGATGTAGGCCTGCTATTACTGAGCTAGTGAATTGATGTTGATGGAGAATTGAAAGGCAGAAATACTAATTTTCTCATTTATATCAGTTTGTACTTGTGATGTCTGCTGTCAGGCCTTCTATGTCTACTAAATGAAGTACAAGTTAACAGCAGGAAAATATCAAGTGAGCGACCATGTTAACAAACTGTACAAACATTCAATGGGGACAGAGTGAACACATTCAAGACTTCTGAGAGACCTGTCTGCCATTTCAAGGTCCCTGTCTGTCATCTTCAAAGAGTTGTATCTGTCAAAGGAGTTCCCTGTAGCATGCATAAATAGAATTATTATGCCCGTCTTCAAAACCGGAATGAAGAGCCAAGGTAATACAGGCTGTCTGTGAGGAAAATGCAGCAAATCTTTTTGGAAGATATTTCCAAGGAAAAATGTGGTTGGAAATAGCTAGCATGGATTCCCTAAGGGCAAATCATGCCTATTCAATATGAACGTCTTCTATACCAAGTTAACTGACAAGTGAGTAAGTGAAGCAGGGTCAGCTGTAAAACCTCTATGGTATAACTGGAAAGAAGTGGCCTAAAAAAATTGAGAAAAGGTAGGTAAGACTCACTGGACCAATAAAAAACTTGCTTAAAAGTTGTCAGCAGTTCAAAAATATATTTTTGAATGGTGTTCCTTTGGGATTATTGCTAGGGTTTATCCTGTTTGAGATCTTTGTTAATGACCGTGAGAGTGTGCTCCCCACTCTAGCTTTTTCTTCTTGAGCAGTAGCCCCCAGTGTTCGTAATGATGGTTGCATTTAAATCCAATATTTAAATATTGGAATACAGGTAATCCAATATTTAAAGGTCATGAAATCTTGCTCAGCACCTCAGGGACATAAGTCTTGCTCAACAGCTGAGGGATAGTCAAGCATGTGCCAACTCAAAAGATGTCTGCTTTGCAAAAAGGGCTGTAAGTCAGTCATCTTACTCCATGCATAGTGGACAGTTCAGGGCCTACTGAGCTCTGCTGCATAGCAGTGTTCTGCACACCAGGATCTCCCCTTGCATAGGAACACCTCACAAGATTACTCCTCGAGGCTGAGGGTATCCTTATCTCATTAGACACTTGGTAAGTGAATTGGAATAAGTGCACTCAAACTGAAAGCTGAGTGATAGAAAGGATTGTTTATGCACATGTAGTCCTTTAGGCATAAACCACTGACCAAGCTTGATCCATATTGTCTTGTCTATGTTGATTCAGCCACACCTAAACTCCTCTCAGAAAGGAGTTTAGAACTCAAGGAGGCCTTTTTTGAGTCTCATGCCTCATCAGGAATGTCTTCCTGAGGGTTTTGTCTGACTCTACTCTATGCGGTAAATGAGTACCTTGCCATTGAATCTTGTTGAATCACTGTTGCATTTACTATCAAGCTTAGTTAAATTACTGTTCTGTATCAATAAACGTACCACTGTATCTCTCTTACAAATGAAGTATGTCACTCTGTCCACAACAAGGACGTAGTGAGTCTGCAGAAGAGAGTAGGTTTTGGAAGTAGTTTATACACAGTCATTCAGAGAGAATTCCAGGAGCTGGAGAAATTGGCTGGCAGAAACACGATGAAATTCATCTTATAGAAACAAAAACTGCTGTGCTTGGGATGCAGTAAGACCATGCCACAATGTGGGTGGATGCTGACTGGATGGGGAGTAATTTTACATTAATGGATCTGGTGGGCTCAGCTGATGATCTGAAATTATTCATGGTCAGCTGTCCACTAGCTGATCATGAATCAGCAATCTCTTTTAGTGAAGGCTAAAGTTTTACCCGTCTGCATTAGGACCAGAATAGCCAGCAGACAATCCCAAGCAACTGTGCTCCCCTGTGGGGCATTTCTGAGGCTGCACTTCAAGAAATGTTTCTAGTTTGGGGCTTTGGGAGAAAGATGGGAAAATTGAACAATGACGAGGCAGGAGGAACATATGAAATGAAGAAATGCTGAGAAAGTTTGGTTCCTTCAGCGTGGAAACGAGAATGTTGAGAGACAACTTGTTTGCTGCATTCAGCTACCTTTTACTTGTTAGAAAAAGGAGAGTGCCAGAATATTGTCCAAGATGCAAAGAAAAAGTTTACACACTATGGCAATTGACAGCTGCCATAATGGAAATTGTATCTACAAATTCACAGTGAGGACACTGAAACACTGAAAGAGGTTCTCCAAAGAGATTGGAGAATCTTAATTTTTGGAGGTATTAAAAACTCAGCTGTAGAAAGTCCTGAGCACCCTTATCTAACATATAGCAGGAGATGAGATCGGATGACTGTCCTGTCTAAAGTACTGTATGTTCATAATGAAGTGTTTTGCTTTTAATACTTTGTTTTATTGAGTACTTTTTATGATAGCTTATCCTGTCAAATAGCCAGCTAGCCATGGCTATTGTTATGTGACATATGAAGTTTGGGGATTTTTGAGGGTGTTTTAGGAATTTTTGAATTGTAATGTTTCTGCATTGTTGTTTAAGTATCTTCTAAAACTTACGAGTTTTCTACTTTCAAGACAGTATACATGTTTAATGAAAAAAATCATCTGGTTTAGGTGCAGCTCAGAAAACTGGAATCAATGCACTACAATGTGAATGTACACCATTTTAAACAAAATTAATAGCTTATAGATTATACCTAGTTCTATAAACGATGGAAATATCAGCTGACAACCACATTCTATTTTTGGCTATTGTATACCTGCACCCCATCTCTTGTTCATTGTTTCCTCTTAACATTAGTATTCATAGCATGTTATCTTGAAAGCAGAGATAATAAAAAATACCACTGTGGTCTTCTCCACAGCAGAGCTCTGCAAGAGATCTGACTCTCTGAGTAATCAGTGATTTACAATCAGTCTTATTCTACTGCTTTTTTTTTTCCCTCTGTCTCCCTCAAGGTGACAGTGCTAAAGGAAAAAGATGCTTTCAAATCATACAATGAAGTTAGAAACATGTCAATAACTGGTTCACTTGGTGATTCTAGAAATCATAACACTATACCTTTTTTACAAATATGTACAAAAGAACTCTCTGTCTAGTACACGCAGGAGTGCTTGCTATTAAGCACTTTAATATTTCCATAATACCTAATTAGTGTCTGTTGCTTCTTTTTCAGCCAGGGAACAAAAAAACTCTTTGCCAAGGAAGAACTGGAGCTCATTCCAATTTACTGATGAAGAAATTAAACTTCAGAGACCAGCTATGACTTCCCAAGGTCCTTATGGCAGAAAGGAGGGCAAAGAAATAATTTAACTTTACTTTTTCCCTACACCTCAACTGCCTTACATGTCACCGTACAAAGGCTGAAGAAAACACCATAGGGCAATCCTGGTACAAGTTCAGCTAGAAGAGAGGTGTCTCTAGGGCAGCCTGCAGAGCAGAGTGCTCTAAAGGTTTTCAATGATAATGAAAGAGTCAAAATATGCTAGCTCTTCTGACAGAGAAGCCTTCAGCACTATTCCTACTGCACCAGCCAGCTCTTGGGCTCTGGGTTCAGGGTTTGGATAAGGTTGGCTGCTGTTGATCTGAGGTGGAGGTGTAGTGCTGTGAAAAGCCCATGCTTTCTAAGCTTTGAGAAAATTCAGGACTTCCTTATATCTTGGTCATAGCATTGAAAGGAGTCACCTTACCAGCTAGAAGGTACAGATAGAAAACAAATTTGATCCTTTTCCCCTGATCTGCAAGTTGATCTAAGAGGAAATATATTCCCTAAGAAGAATACTTCCAAGCATTTGGAATTTTGATTCAGTTTCCTAACTTAACATTTTTCTTATTCTTCCTTCATAAAAAGTATCAGGGGTTCTTTGAAAAAATCAGGTTACAGAATTTGATTTTAATTAGCACAAATACTCAATGAAATATAAATATTTTGGATAGGAATATTCTATAAGGAGCATGACATCTACTACTTTTTGAAGTAGCTATTGTGTAGCAACCAAACCCTTTTTCAGTATGTTTTATATTGTCCCTAATGTTATATCTAAAGTCCACAGAAAATCTGGACCGTGGAATTCACTAAACAGGTGTGTTAGAAGCACTTCACATACAAGTACATCTTGGGCCTTAAATGCATATTTTAGCTTAAGAACTCCTAGGTAATTATATACATGCCAGTATTTTCTAACTGTGCAGATATTACATTTCTGGAAAAACAGGTATTATAATGAGAATTCTTCTATAACACTCTCAAGACAGAAATACAGAAAATACAGAAAATGTATGAAGATCTGGCTCTTTGTTAGTGAAAGAAATATTTGCTAATACTTGTCTATAAGCATCTATTTTTGTGCATATGACATTTAAATCAAAATTGATTACATTATGTATTCTGAAAAAATATCCAACTGATTTACTTTTTACAAGTACACAAAAAAAAACCCACCTAATTCCTGTCAATGTTTTTTAACATTTTTATAAACTGTAATATTTTTATGAACTTAACAATGAGACATTTAAAATTATTAAAGGACTTTAATACCAATTTTGTATCAAAAAAAAGAAACTCAGTGAAGAATATACATTAAATGATTGTTATATTTCAGTTGAAAAATTCACATTGAGGCTCAAAATGTTACTTCAGTTTTTGCATTTACCTGAAATAACTAGAGTACTTAGCTCTGAATAACTGTGAGTAGAACAGGTCACTCTTTACATTTGCTTCAGGATGTCAGGTACATGACAGTGGGATAATGAAAAATGCAGAAATAGAACAGAAAATGTAGCAGGCTTGTACTCACAAACCTCACAATGAAATTAAAGGAAAAAATAATTTTTTTTTTCTGATAGAGCTACTAGTAAAATCATGTGCCTACTGTAAGAAAGATTTGTGAATATGGATTGTACTAGAATCTCTCTGATCGTTATTTCAAAACTCAGCTATGAATGGCAGTTCTTTCTCATCCTCTTCTATTAAAGAAAAATTCCACATATTTATTTTAGTAGTATTAGCTCATTTAATAGCTTAGGACATTAGCAAACAAATACATATGTATTCTCTTAAACCAGTTTGAAAAAGACAGCATCAAAATACAGGTTAAAATTTTTATTTAGATGATTAATCAGAAATATTATACTATGGATTGAAGGAAGAGAAACTACTTTGACTTACAGGCACAAAGCTTCATAGAAGTAAAGAAAATATTCTGAATATATGTTACTTCTCTATTTATGAACTCCAGGTTATTTTAATATTAAATGATATCATTATCAAATAGTTTCAGTTATAAGGAATCTACCATGCAAAGAGACACCTTCCACTAGACCAGGTTGCTCAGAGCCCCATCCAACCAGGACTTGAACCTTGCTGGGGTTGAGTCATCCACAGCTTCTCTGGGCAACATGTGACAGTACCTCACCGCCCTCACAGTAAAGAATTTTTCCCCCAAATCTAATGTAAATTCACCCTCTTTCAGTTTGAAGCCATTCCCCATTGTCTTATCACTTCATGCCCTTGTAAAAAGGTCCTTTGGAATAAAAAGGACAGATAACTTGAACAAAAGTATTTTATGATGTTTGTAAAATAAATAAAAACAACCCACTATTTTTGTGGATACTCTTTCAAAACAATTATCTAAGAAATTTATAAATATCTTTTCAAAATTAACAGAACTTGGTCATTGCTATTTGTAAGTGCCAAACTGTGACTCTCCAGTGCGGCTATTTACAATCATATCATGTTTTCATGTTCAAAAATTACATGGCTATTTCAGATTTTTTATAACTTACTGAATATTTGGGGATTATCATGTTTATTTTGTGAAAACGGGATTTTTCCCTTATAAACACATCCTTATGCATGCCTGTTTATCCAGTTTGCTAGTAAATGAATAAATATGCTTTGAAACATTGTTCCCACAGTTTTGTCTAATACAAAAGGGTGAAGTAACAATACAAAAATATAGAATTCTTTTTCCTGTTGCTTAAAACATTTTTCCTACTTTATTTTCTTAACTAGTTAATATATTCATTTTATCCAATATAATTCTTGTAATTTTATGTCTTTAGATAAATTTTATTGGTCTTCTGAAAATGAGATATTTTTATTGGTTGTAGTCAAGATTTCAAAACACTGCCAGTATATATATGACCCATACTTTCATCAAGCAAGTTACTTCATTGCCATAGGTGTGCCAAATATTTATAGAAAAGATGGCTGAAGGAAAGCAAAATTACCTACACATACCATACGTATATATGATTAACAGCTTCCAGATTTTAAATTAAGAAATATACAGTAAGGAGTCTTATTAAAGAGATTGAGGTCATTATGTCTAAATTTAATCAGCTGGACTTGAATGATCTGCAATTTGGAACATCTTTATTGCCAATTATGTCCTGGATGATCAAGTTTAACAACAACAGAAAAGATGCTCATCAACCCACCGCCTCTAAGTGGCTTACAGAAATCAGAGAAACACAGACAAATGGTTGGTTTATGAAGTTGTTCCAATAACTCTGTCTTCCCATTTGCTTCCAGGATTTAGATCAATGATGTGCTTGAAACAGAAAATAAAATTCTAGAGCAGAACAATTCTTCAGAGAAAATTGCAAGTGTGATTATGAGTTGAATTAAATAAAATAAAAGTATGCCTCTGCATTTTCACATGGCAGACCTTCCACTTCAGTCTATGAATCTGTGAATTGCAGAAAGTGACACAGTCATCTTTGGGTTCTTCAGAAAATGTTCTTATTTTCATCATTTCTAAGTCTTGGATCTTTTTTGATGCAAGAAAGTAGACTGGTCTCAGGAGTTTCCCAACCTCATCATGTGCCAAAAGATCACAGATCACTCTATTCCTTTTACTGCCCCTGTTCTACTCTTCAGAGAGCTCTTCCAACAGGGCATGGACATTGTCCATAGTTAATTTGGTGTTAAAATCAGAAACTGAGGTAATGCAAATATCTAGTCTTCTTCACTGCTGCCTATCCAACAAGCATGCAATTCTTAGTCTTTGTACCCTAAACGTCTATGCAATCTATCACACTTTCCATCTTAGCCCCAAGACTAAACAATGTTGTGTAATGTTAAGGTCTTGCACCAAGAAGCAGAACAAATACAGGGACATTTTTTCTAGCAGCAGAAGATTGTTAGGCTTTTGACTGTCCTTCTTGAACCCAAATTCCTCTAAGATATACAGATAGCAATTCAGACTAGGCTGGAGCAGAATTTTGCATTCTACTGCCAGAAAAGTAGGGAAAACTCTGGTCCACAGACTCTTACCTTGTTTCAGATAATAAATGGAAAAATTTCAGGATACTGAAGATTCAGATACTTTAATTTGCTGCCTTGCCTTACAGCTTGGGATCCTCCAGGCAAGTATAGCTCATGTCACTTTATCATCATCTTTTTCTTGTGCCAGGAAGACAGCTGCTACAGACACCACTGCTCACAGCTTAGTCTTGAGTTAGAAAAGTGGCATATTACGTGACAAAAGCTGGGTCAGAGGATTTCTCTGCCTCACATCCAGTACATGAGTGAGTGACTGCAAGCAATGTATCCTGAAGTATCTTGGTAAATTAAAAAAGGACAAATATGGGTCTGGGAGGGGTGAAGACAAATAAAATAGTAAGATGCTGAATTTTAGCTCATACGATCTTCCACACTTTTTTGGTGCTGTTTTTGTTCTATCCCTCATCAAATATATTCCATAAATTATGCCTTCTTAATTTAAAGATAGTTAATATCTTAAAGTGAACCTGGATGAGTCTGCAGATATGTCCAAGGCCAGTATGGAGAAACAGAGATAGCTATAAGATGGATTTGAAGGAACAGCCCTGCTTAATAGATGTTAAAAAATATGTCAACAAAAGCTTCAGGAAATTTCTGTTTACAGGGTGAAAGCAGAGTATACAATTCTTTTCTATTGTGGCTACTTGGGAATTAATACGTTACACTAAACTGATCTGGAATTTCTTAGTGACTTTTTTTTTTTTTTTCTCTGCACCAGTTTTTGATAGGATGATAAATACCTGAGTATCACTCTGGCACTTTATAGCCATTGCACCAAAAATAGCAGGAAAACAAACAAGTCTGAAATAGAACAGTGTATCCATGGAAACTGTGTACACAATGGTATTGAAAATTTTATGTTGAATCAGAGAAAATAATTAGTGGGATGAGGAATAAAACTCAGATTCCCCCATGCCTACTAAGTGCAACAATGACATGGCCTTCCTTTATTTAGGAAAGAACACAATCCTGCAAAATGTAGGGCATCATGCTAAATGGATCACACGACCTGATTTTCTTTTTCTTTTGTCAATCCCAGGGAAGTAACAACTTTCATAGCATGCTTAATTATTTCCCAAATAAGAACTTTTGGTATCAATGTAGTAAAGTGTGTGTAGAGTATGCATCTAGATACTGACAAATTTTCTTTGCTGTCTGTCAGTAAAATCTTTATATGTATTAATCCATATAAATTTGTTTAGATAACACACACATATGCTACCATCTACTTAGCATTTTTCCAAATGTCATATTTCTCAAAATAATAAAAAAATATTTATTTTAGAAGCTAAGAACAAGTGAAGCTATATCAGGAATTAATAACAAAGCTGTAAAAAACAGGTTGCGAACAAGGAGTTCTAAGATTAGAAATAAAATCAGAGCTTTATTTAAATTTAATTCTGAATGAAAAGTATAAGGATGTCATATAAAAGACGACTACTTTCACTTAAAAATAAAGATGGGAAAAAAAAAACCACATTAAATCCAGTGTGGCATTTGCTTAGTGATTACACTTGTGAGATTACCTTGAAAAATACTGTTATGACTCTGGGGAGGAGTCACTGCTGATTACCAAAAATATAAATATAAAAGGGAAAAAGAAGACTTCTACTGATCTGTGTAAAGACACCCTGTGAATTTAATTTAAACATGTATGTTTTTTAATATTTTGCTTTTCCTTTTGCTAAGGAATATAATAAAGAATTCAATGTCACACTTTGAGTAAGAAATTTTGTTTAGAAGCTGCAATTAAATAATTCAAAAATAATTAATTCAGAAGACATCCCATTAAATTATAACCCTCCCCACTGGTTAACTTGGTGCCAAAATGTATTGTTTAATTTATCATTCTTAGTATTTTTAGAAGGCCTCAAGGCAGGGAATGAAGCAATAATAAATAGGGAATAGTGGATAATTAGAGAAGGAAATGTGGAACAAAATTACTAAGGGCTTTAGGTGAAGTTCATTATTACTATTTAATAGTGCCCAAGAGCATTTGATCAAATTATGGATCATGTTTAAAAGTGGGCTGAGAAAAATCCTAGTGGAGGAAAGATTTCTAGCTACCACTTTCAGAATTTTGCAGTAAGTTTTACAAAATTTATCAAGGAGTAAAAAAGCAAAAGCATATTGACCAAACCTTCTATTCTCTCCCACAGAATGCTCTAGTGAGATTCGCAGAAGACAGAGGTTTTTCATGCCCTCAGATATTGTTCAAGATGTGAATATTACAGGATTAAGCAGTAAAGCACTTCAAGAATGAGTGATAAGGTGACACATTGTAAGCAGAGCCCTTAGTGCTTTTAAACACAAGTTGAAGTAGATTTTTTTTTTTTTAATTCTCCAGGGTGTTTGCTTTTTAGCCACATCTTAAAAGGAACACATTTTTAACATGGATCTTTCAAGCTGTCTTGAGCTTTTGGTTTGTTTGTTTGGTTTGGTTTGGTTATTTTTTTTTTTTCATTCCATAATTTTCCTTATGCATTTGATTTTTTTTAATTATTGTATAAAAATATCCTGAAAATATTATTAAACACAAACATATGTGCAAAATTACAGAACTCACTTTTTCAATATTCAAAAAATCAAGATCCTTTCTGACAATTTTCAGCTGGAGGACTTAAAGGAAAAAGTCATCATCAAAGCCATGGCACACAGCAAATAAGAACATTTAATTTAAGCAGTAAGAGTGAGTTTAATATATGGAATATTCTTTCATATTTAAATATTTTTTTCTGAAAGTCTCCAACTCTGATATATTAAATAATTTAAAAATATTTTTTGTGTCTTCCTATGCTTAAAAACAAAACAAGAAAAGAAAAGAAAAGAAAAGAAAAGAAAAGAAAAGAAAAGAAAAGAAAAGAAAAGAAAAGAAAAGAAAAGAAAAGAAAAGAAAAGAAAAGAAAA
>WAAE01018489.1:8922-26499 GCA_013400495.1 Nicator chloris | reverse complement strand
GTGAGATGCTGATCAAAGGCAGGCAGCCCGGTGACGTTCACCCGGCACACCCGGGGGGCTCGGGCAAGCATCACTGCGGTTCCTGATCATCCCAGAGAGCTCAACCACTCCGGTTCCTGATTGTCTCCGGGAGCTCTCGCCTGTCCCGGGGGCTGGCAGAGGAACAGGAGTGTTCATTTTTACAAAGGGGGGCCAGGGGAGTTGGAAACCCGTCAGTCCACGTCAGTGCCTGCAGAGATCGCATCAAAGCCTCCAGCAGGTGATTTGTGAACAGCCAGAGGTCAGAAATCCAGCTGGCTGCAGGCAGTCTCAGCTGCTCCGAGATTTGGGGATTCACTGCTGGTGTCGGTCTGCAGTGGTGGGTAGGCTTACCCAGAAGAGTGAGAGAGAGCAATAACATAAATATTGGAACTGCCTCTTTGCTGCAGGCAGGGCTCTCACCAGAGCTGGCTGGAGCGTTATTGCACTCAGACTTTCCTTTCCTTTCCTCTCCTCTCCTCTCCCCCCCCCTCCCCTCCCCTCCCCTCCCCTCCCCTCCCCTCCCCTCCCCTCCCCTCCCCTCCCCTCCCCTCCCCTCCCCTCCCCTCCCCTCCCCTCCCCTCCCCTCCCCTCCCCTCCCCTCCCCTCCCCTCCCCTCCCCTCCCCTCCCCTCCCCTCCCCTCCCCTCCCCTCCCCTCCCCTCCCCTCCCCTCCCCTCCCCTCCCCTCCCCTCCCCTCTCCCGTCCTCTCCTCTCCTCTCCACTCCTCTCCTCTCCTCTCCCTCTGTAGTGTGTTTAATGCTGTCCCTTTACATCATTTTCATATGAATTTTATATATGGTTATCCAAAAGTACACGTGTTACGACCCTGAAAGCTCTTTATTTTAAGCAATCATATAATTACTGCCTGTTTTCAAATTGCTCTGCTCTCCTCTAATCTTGTTTTCATAATGAAATTTATTTAAGTCTAATATAGGCATAATGTAGAGTAATGTATCTCCTGCACGTCAGAATGGATGTTGGAAGTGTAAATTCATTACTTCCCCTTCAGCAGATCTCCTTTTTATCTCTCTCCTAGAGACATTACAGTCACATTTTTCTCCTGAATACACTGATGAGGATCCCGAACTAATTTTCCCCAAAACGAGAACTCCTTAAAAACATGCTCTTATCATATCGTGCAGACTCTCTCGGCTCCAGCACCGTTCCTCACTGTAACCTCAGCTCTCATTTCTAAGTGTTTGATTTCCCCCAGCACCTCTCCCCCTCTGCAGGACCAAGTCCTCTGTGCCCAGCCTCTCCGAGGAGGGCATTCCTTGGGCGGGCAGAGGGGGCTGCGTTTGCTCCATCCTGGGGCAAAAGAAGGGACACAAATGTGTCAGCCCAGGGAAATCTGGCAACTCAGCAGCTTGCCCTGACTTCAGGTGCCTCCCTGCTCCCTATCCTGCCTCAAGACAGAGTAAAATCAGACATTTTGGGTCAATGTCTGCTGCTTGGGCAGGCAGATACAGCATCCCCTGCCCCCTGGTTCACACTCACTGGTCACCTCAGTCATCCACCAGAACCTCTGTGGTCAGGTCTGCAGTTGGTCCTTGGGCCTAATCACTTTCCAAGACACCTTTCCACATGGCAGAAAGTCTGGATTCCGAAAGAGAACCACCAAAACCTCCGGAAACCCAGCCCTGAAATAGTTGCCATTTCAATTTAGACTGCTGTGATTGTGTTCCTGCCTACCCGGCCCTTTTTGCATTGCAGCGTGGAAAAATAAAGAAAGATGAATTTCAATCACGCTGCTGCCCTGAAAGCCATTATCACAAGATTGATTAACTGAGACTGCTTTGTTTGAACAATAGGTTGTGGAGAGAGAAAAAATACATTTTCCCTCGGTCTTAATCCATGAAACAGTGATTAGACATTTATTTCTCAATTGGCACGGTGGGAATCAATACACGTTTTCCAAAGATGTGCACAATTGGCTTTAAGAACTTGTCCTTGCGTGGTCCTCGAGCGCTGGGAGTTGTCTGGTGGTTATTTGTCTCTGGGTTCCCACAGATTCCCGTTCCTGCCCGTGACTCCAGGCTGCTGGACTCTGCAGACCTGCCAGGGGTTCCTGCTGTGCCAGCCCGGGGGGCTGAGAGGGAGCAGTGTCACATTGCCCGGCTGGGCTGGGCCCCAGCAGCAGCAGGAGGGGACACCTGCAGCCCACAGCCAGCTGCAGCAGGAGGGGACACCTGCAGCCCACAGCCAGCTGCAGCAGGAGGGGACACCTGCAGTCCACAGCCAGCTGCAACAGGAGGGGACACCTGCAGCCCACAGCCAGCTGCAGCTGCAGGTGCAGGACACAGCCAGGCTGCAGGTGCAGGACACAGCCAGGCTGCAGGTGCAGAGGCCCACAGCCAGCTGCAGGTGCAGGTGCAGGGCACAGCCAGGCTGCAGCTGCAGGTGCAGGGCATAGCCAGGCTCTGGAGCTGCAGGTGCAGGGCACAGCCGGGCTGCAGCTGCAGGGCACAGCCAGGCTCTGGAGCTCCAGGTGCAGGGCACAGCCAGGCTGCAGCTCCAGGTGCAGGGCACAGCCAGGCTCTGGAGCTGCAGGTGCAGCTCACACCCAGCTGCAGGTGCAGGTGCAGGGCACAGCCAGGCTGCAGGTGCAGGGCTCAGCCAGGCTGCAGCTGCAGGTGCAGCTCACACCCAGCTGCAGCTGCAGGTGCAGGGCACAGCCAGGCTGCAGCTGCAGGTGCAGGGCACAGCCAGGCTCTGGAGCTGCATCCCTGCTGCAGGGGCCGTGCCTGGGTGCTGCCCTGTGCTCGGCCCTGCTGCTGCTCTCCTGGCATCACACAGGGACACCGTGTGCCTGTGGGCCCTTGGTGCTGGAGCCCCTCACCCCCAGCCCTCCCAGTGAGCCCTCGGGCTGTGGGCACTTGGCTGCCAGTCCTCTGCAGCAAGAAACCTCTGCCCGTGGGCATGGGAGAGAGCCTGGGGAGGGAAACCAAACAAATCAACTGCCTTGGGGCACACAGGTTCCAGGGGAGCTGTGCCCATGGACATGGGAGAGAGCTTGGGGAGGGAAACCAAACAAATCAACTGCCTTGGGGCACAGAGGTTCCAGGGAAGGTTTGCCCATGGACATGGGAGAGAGCTTGGGGAGGGAAATCAAACAAATCAAAACCAAACAAATCAAAACCAAACAAATCAGCTGCTTTGGGGCACAGAGGTTCCAGGGAAGGTTTGCCCATGGACATGGGACAGTGCTTGGGGAGGGAAACCAAACAAATCAAAACCAAACAAATAACTGTGTTGGGGCACAGAGGTTCCAGGGGAGCTTTGGGCAGACCAGGTGAAATGTAAGACCTTTCCATATGTATCTCCTTTCCCCATACAAACACCCTCAGGGCTGTTCTGGAAATTCTCTTCCTTTGAATTTCTGTCCCAGTTTCTTCGAGCAGGTTCAAAAGTGCCCCGAGCCCACCTGCTACCTCCGTCCGTAACCAATCTGATCTCATGAATCATTGAATCACGTAATGTAATGTAATAATGAGCAGGTTGGATGGCAGCTTTATGAGCTGATGGTCTCTTAAATAAGTTCCTGCTGAAACAGAATCCTTCAGCCAATTTTCTCCACTTCCCCTGCTGTTCAGGGGCAAACCAGGAAAACCAAGGAAGAAATCCGAGCTGAGAGCAGCAGCACCACGTGTCTGAAACCTGCTCGGCCATCTGAGGAGGTATTAAAGGAGTACAGATATCTGAGCACATTGCACTGAGGAAGGCAGCCTTAATTTTAGCTGGCTGGCAGATGGGCTTTCTCATTAGCCTGTCTTTTCATCTGATTTCCTGCAATTAAGCAGGTTTGGGAGGGAGCCCACGGGGCTGGCCGTGGTCCAAGGCTTGCCCAGCCCCGGCTGCACGGCTCCCCGCCCCAGAGCCAGCCAGCCTGTCCTGGGGAGCTCTCCTCCTGCTCACACACAGAGCCCAGGCAAGGCTCTTCTGTGTGGATTGGGTCTGCGTGGAGCAGCCTGTCCCCCACAACAGCCCTTGCCAGCACTGACACAAACACTGGGCCTGGCTGGGGGGATCCAGGGGGACCTGAACGTGCCCCGTCCTCCTTCAGCTCCTTCTGGAGCATCAGAGCCCCTGCAGGAGCAGAGGGGTTCTCCATCAGCCCCTTTCCAGGAGGGGCAGGAGCAGCTCAGCAGGTTCACATTTCCTCTGCATAGCTGCACTTCCCAAATGCCCTGTTCCACATCCTCCCCTGCCGTGGCTCCTGCAGCCCAGGGAGGGGCTCTGATGGTGCCACCACAGGGGACAGTGACAGCTGCGCCTCCACTGCTCCGTGGGGTGAGAGAGGGGACAGCAACAGCCCCAGGGACATGGGCCAGGGGAGGACAGGGGCCAGGGGAGGACAGGGGCCAGGGGAGGACATGGATCAGGGGAGGACAGGGGCCAGGGGAGGACAGGGGCCAGGGGAGGACATGGATCAGGGGAGGACAGGGGCCAGGGGAGGACATGGATCAGGGGAGGACAGGGGCCAGGGGAGGACTTGGGCCAGGGGAGGACAGGGGTCAGGGGAGGACAGGGGCCAGGGGAGGACAGGGGACAGGGGAGGACGTGGCAGTGCTGGGCTGGCAGCTGGGCTCGATGACCTTGGGGGGCTCCTCCAGCCCAAACCATCCTGTCACCCCATGAACCCTGGCTGGGTGCCCCATGGCACAGCCCCTCAGCCCCAGCACAGCCCCTGGGGAGCAGGGAGAGGTGCCAATCCCCCGGGGAGGTGCCTGGGCAGGGCTCACTCCTGGCTGCCACCATCCCTCCCTGCCCCTCCACCAGCCCAGCGTGGCCTCCGGAGCTGCACAGCTCGGGGACATGGGGCACTGCCACCCTGCCACCCTGCCAGGGTGCCAGGGCCCACGTGCTGTGTCCCCACAGCCCTGCTGGGGCTGCTGCAGTGCTCAGAGGGACCCGGGGCCCGGGTCACCCTGCTCCCCAGGGTTTGTAGGGCAGGGCCCATGTTTTGCAGTCCAGTCCTGCAGCATTATTTCTTCGTTCCCATAGAAACTGGGGGGGGCATTAAAGAGTATTCTGGAGCTAAGATAATGAAAATAAATCCAAACAAAACCTTGTCAAGCCTCCGTACACACGTATGGGCGGAAGAAAATAAAATCCTTGACTCCTTTCTCTGTATTGTAAAGCATTGTGATTTAGTTGGGTAAAAAACCCCAAACTCTCTCATGGATGTGATGCTTCTGCATTGTTTGCTTTTTTTCTGAGGCAATTTCAGAAAAATGCTTAGCAACATATACAGAAGGAAGCTGCTAAATCTTTGTACTAATTCTAAAACCCCCAATTCTTATTAAGTCACAAGAGATAGCTTTTACTTTGTTTCCAGCAAAAGGTAATTTGGGCTTTATTTTATTTAGAATGTTGCCCACCGTGCTGGAGAGGCGAGATTTCTTAATTGCTTTGTTGCAAAAACAATTTATGTGGGGGCTTTTAATGAGTTTAATTTTCTTTAAAGTTTTCCACGTATAAATGTGGCAGCATTTTGAAATCCAATAAATTATCTACCTAGCTGCCTCACTGCTCCCGTCATTACACGAGCACTCCAAGCTGCTCCACGAGGCTGATTGTACAGAAATGATCTGCACACACGAGATGGAGCAGGCAGTTAGACAAGACAATAAGCAAGAGGGAAGAGGAGGGAGATGATTGCCTCCATCCTTGGAGCTGCCCTGCTCCCGAGCTGGAGCTGCATTCCCGCGTGGGAAGCTGCAACACAAAGGGTTTGGGGAAGATGGCAAAATGTCTGATCAGGGGGTCACAGACAGGGCTGGGAGGGACCTCACAGCCCCAGTGCCACCCTGGCATGGCAGGGACACCTCCCACTGTCCCATGGCAGGGACACCTCCCACTGTCCCATGGCAGGGACACCTCCCACTGTCCCAGGGTGACCTTAAATCCCCCCAGTGCCACCCCTGCCATGGCAGGGACACCTCCCACTGTCCCAGGCTGACCTTAAATCCCCCCCAGTGCCACCCCTGCCATGGCAGGGACACCTCCCACTGTCCCAGGCTGACCTTAAATCCCCCCCAGTGCCACCCTGGCATGGCAGGGACACCTCCCACTGTCCCATGACAGGGACACCTCCCACTGTCCCAGGCTGCTCCAGCCCCAGTGTCCAGCCTGGCCTTGGGCACTGCCAGGGATCCAGGGGCAGCCACAGCTGCTCTGGGCACCCTGTGCCAGGGCTGCCCACCCTGCCAGGGGAGGATTTCCCTCTAACCCCTAACCTGAGCATCCCCTCCTTCAGCTCAGGGCTGTCCCCCTCGGCCCCACACAGGGCACAGCAGAGGGGAGGGAGGGGTGGCTGAACAGCCGGGCAGGGGCAGAGCTCTCCCTGCATCAACCAACACCCCAGGACTTCAGGAAGCTGAATTCAGTTCCAAAGCACCCACAGCCTCACCCCTGGCTGCTCAGGGTGCCAGACTTGGACAGCACTTGCCTGCACAGACAACTCACAGTTCCATCCAGCCCTGCAGTGCCCACAGCAGGTCCCTGCAGGTCCTCCTGGAGGAGGGAGCCCACCAGGGCACTTTGGCCACTTCCCACGGGCCTCCCCATCTGAGATTTTGGTTGCCAGCACTGCAGGTGTCTCTGACTTTCCAATGACGTGTGGAGCCGAGGCTGGAGCTGCACACACCACGTCCTGTGCTGCATTTCAGGGGGCAAAGGTTTATAAGGTGCTGTTGGAGCTCTTCTGTTTCAACAGCCAAGGCTCCAGGCAGCTCAGGGAGCAGCCAGCCTGAGGTCCCTGCCAGCCTCAGAGATGCTGTGGTCACCCCACCGTGTACCCCAAATCCTCAGGGCCCTGGATCACAACAGACAGACCATACTGTCCCCATAATGTCCCCAAGCCACCTCCAGGCCTCCTGTAGCCAGGGCCTCGAGGCTTCGGGCAGCCCAGGACGGGGCCCTGGGCATTGCTGGGCTCCATCCCAGCTCCCAGCCCAGCTGGGGCCGTGCTGTGCCCTGTGCAGCCATCCCAGCACCCAGAACCTTCTGGTCCCACACCCACAGCAAAGCCCCTGGATGGCTCACGGCCAGGTGACATTCCACAGAACCTTCAGGAAGAACACGTGACCCAAACTGACCTCCCAAGATGGGTCTGAGTTTCCTCGCCTGAGAGGACCACGAGCTCTCAGAGGTGTGAGGGCTGACCCCGAAATCCTGCCCTGCTCTGTTGCTGAGCTGCAGGCACTCACAGTTCATTTACATGATAGATAAGGTTTAACCATCAAGAATTCATGAAGCAGGAGCTGAATCCCTCTGCTGCCAGGCAAATGGGAACATTTCCTCCACTGCAGGCTGATGATTAATTAATCCTCAGGTACCTGGACATCAGACCAAGAGCCCTGTTTATCATCCAGGCAGCAGAGGGTCCCACCCTCCTTGCCTTGAAGGTGTTGCCATTTCTGAGACTTGGTGGGACCCATCAGTGATTTTTCAGAGCGTTGGAATGACCCAGCCAGGTCAGTTCTATGGGATGGGGAGGGAGCTGTAGGATATTAATTGTGTGTTTATCTTGTACCTTCAGGTGTAAGCCCACCATGGCCCTTTCCCAATCCCAACACGGTGTCAAATCCTGAAAGCAGTTTCCAGACACAGCAGAGGAAATACGCAGAGCTGTGGCTAAAATATTGTGTGGGGGGAAAAATCCAGACGGCTTCTCACTGGAAAGGGACAGGGGAAGGGGAATTTCAATCCCATTTACTATGCCAGGCACAGGTCCTGCCCCGTCCTCCCCAGAGGCTCCAGGTGAGGAGGGTGCCCTGGGCAGGGGTGCTGTGGCTCCGAGCTGTGCCACCCCTCAGCCAGACACAGCAACCACCGAGGCTTTGGACAGTCTGTCCTTTTTGGAGAGTCTGTCCTTTTTGGACAGGTGACCCTGCACAGGAGGGAGGGACCCGCGGGGCAGGAGATGTCCTGGGGAGCAGAGCAGGGCACAGGGACAGCTTCTCCTCTCTGCAGCAGCCAGAGGTTTCCCTGGAACCAGCAGGAGCAGGGCTGTCCTCCCGTGCCCTCCCGAGGGGAACCAGCAGGAGCAGGGCTCTCTCCCGTGCCCTCCCGAGTGGCAGCACAGCCCGATGTTGCACTGGAACCCAGCAGGAGCAGGGCTGTCCTGCCGTGCCCTCCCGAGTGGAACCAGCAGGAGCAGGGCTGTCCTCCCGTGCCCTCCCGAGTGGCAGCAGCCAGAGGTTTCACTGGAACCCAGCAGGAGCAGGGCTGTCCTGCCGTGCCCTCCCGAATGGAACCAGCAGGAGCAGGGCTGTCCTGCCGTGCCCTCCCGAGCTGCTGCCCCAGCCCAGCCCAGCCCCTCCCGGGGCCCTGGCTCGGCCACCTCACACCCCCCTGGGTTGCCACAGCTCCCCGAGGAGGTGACAGTGACAGCTGGTCGGTGCCGTGTGACAGCACGGCAGCCTCACCCGGGGAGGTGCCGCTGTCCAAAGTGATGGATTAACGTGGGGACTCCTGCAGGGAGAACGCCCGAACAGGGACAGCCTGGGAGCTGAGCAGGGCACAGAGCTGCTGCTCATCGTGCCCAGCAGCACCTCAGGAGCACTCGGACCCTTGTACCACCCATAACAAATAAAGTTCAAAGGGCACAGGGGTCACGGGCACCCAGGACAGCCGTGGGCACCGCCGGGCATCTCACTTGTCCCACTGTTGTCACACTGTTGTCACACTGTTGTCACACTGTTGTCCCACTGTTGTCCCACTGTTGTCACACTGTTGCCCTCAAAGTGTGCTCTCTGCATGGCAATGCTGCAGCCCGAGAAATGCCATTTCCTCAGCGCCTGTTTCCAGAGGAGATGTTATTACTTATTTATAAGCACACAACAAGTGCCTGGAAATGAAGAGAGATTCACAAAAATGGGCTCTCTGGTGGCCGTCAGCCACATGATGCTGCCAGGGCATCTTCGTCACGTCGTGTTGGCTCTTAGTGTGAGTGGCAGCAAGGATTTGGATTCATTCCTTACGAGATTTTTGTGATTCATCTGAATTTCCTTTCAGTCCGAACAGTTCTGGTTCTGCTCGTGCCCCGAGTGGTCTGGCAGGGGCTGTGCCTGGCACAGAGCTGGCCCTGCCCACACACCGGGGCCACGCAGGCTCCGCGGGCACAGCCCGGGGGTCCCAGCCCCAGCCCCCCGTGCACTCGTCAGGAGGCTTTTACAGAGAAACTCCCCTGTCTCTGCGGGGCAAGGTGGCCGTGGGGCCACCAAGGCCACCCCTCGGTGTCCCCTGTGCCCCTGGGGACAAGGCCACCCCTCGGTGTCCCCTGTGCTCTGGGGGACAAGGCCACCCCTCGGTGTCCCCCGTGCCGCTGGGGACAAGGCCACCCCTCGGTGTCCCCTGTGCCCCTGGGGACAAGGCCACCCCTCGGTGTCCCCTGTGCAGTTGGGGACAAGGCCACCCCTCGGTGTCCCCCGTGGCCCTGGGGACAAGGCCACCCCTCGGTGTCCCCCGTGCAGTTGGGGACAAGGCCACCCCTCAGTGTCCCCCGTGCCCCTGGGGACAAGGCCACCCCTCAGTGTCCCCTGTGCTCTGGGGGACAAGGCCACCCCTCGGTGTCCCCCGTGGCCCTGGGGACAAGGCCACCCCTCGGTGTCCCCCGTGCAGCTGCCGGAGGAGCAGCACAGCCCCTGCCCACCCCTGCAGCCTGTGCCGGGCAGGAGCTGTGTGGACTCCAGCTCCAAAGGCAGACAAACCATTTCCTTCCTCCCTTCCCAGCCCGGCCGACACGAGGGGTGCCCGGAGGGGCCGGGGCACGGCCTGGGCCACACCCGTGCCAGGGCAGCCGTGTCCTGGCGGGCAGGGGCAGCGTCCCCCGGGGCTGCAGTGACAGCGGCAGCCCCGGCGCCCTCCCCAGAGCAGAGCCCTTCTGTCTCTGCCTTCGTGAGCTAATAATGGGTTTTTAATTGAAACATGGTCAGCCTCTCCTGCTTTCTTCTTGTTTCAAGTGATTTCTGCCTCTGCCAGCAAAATAAGAGCCTGTGTTGCTGCGTTCCGTTTTTGGTTGGTTTTTTTTTTCCATAAAATACAAGGGATTTTTCTTCTTTTTTTCTTCTTTTTTTTTTTTTTTTTTTGCAAGATTTCAGCTCTTTGACTTTGGAAGAGAAATCATTGTGGAGAAAGTATTTCTTGAAATGATGACAGAAGCAAAATTATATTCCTTTGTAGAAAACAGGGACATTTGAAGACAGGCTTTACATCTTTGTTCTTTGTTCCGGGAAGTGCGAACTCGCAGGGTCCTGGGCCATTAATCCTTCCCCATTCTCGGTTTTTGAAGATGAACGTTGCAGAGAATGAGGCATTGTGCTTGAAAGGCCTTTTCAGAAAATACCTTTTCCTTCCACGGTATCTTCCAGTTGTCTGACAATTTGCAGAATAACGCGGCAATTTCTGGCTTTTCCTCATAAATATTGATTTTCCCGGGACACCCTGGTGTGATCGGGCTCCCAAGGTGGCTGCTGTGAGCATCCCCCGTTCCCAGCACCGAAACGGGGGTTTGGCAGCTCCCCGAGCCCGCGGGGCGGGCGGTGCCCGGGTCCCGGTGCCAGCTCCGCAGGGGTCACAGGGACAGCCGCCCGGCCACCGCGGGTCCCGATGTCACCGGTGCAGGGGTCACAGGGACAGCCGCCCGGCCACCGCGGGTCCCGATGTCACCGGTGCAGGGGTCACAGGGACAGCCGCCCGGCCACCGCGGGTCCCGATGTCACCGGTGCAGGGGTCACAGGGACAGCCGCCCGGCCACCGCGGGTCCCGATGTCACCGGTGCAGGGGTCACAGGGACAGCCGCCCGGCCACCGCGGGTCCCGATGTCACCGGTGCAGGGGTCACAGGGACAGCCGCCCGGCCACCGCGGGTCCCGATGTCACCGGTGCAGGGGTCACAGGGACAGCCGCCCGGCCACCGCGGGTCCCGATGTCACCGGTGCAGGGGTCACAGGGACAGCCGCCCGGCCACCGCGGGTCCCGATGTCACCGGTGCAGGGGTCACAGGGACAGCCACCGCTCCAGCCGCGCTCCGGGCTGCAGCCTCGCCCTGCGGTGCCCAACGCTCTTTAGCGGCACTTCTGGCAAAAGGGAAAAGACCCCAACACCACCGGCCAGAGCTCTCGCCCCGCGCCCGCCGGCGTTTGCCCAGCGCTCCCTCGGGCCTGGAGGTGACACTGCTGCAGAGGGGCCGGGGCCGGGGGGCTCTGCTCACCTGGGCATGGACCACCCCCCCCGAGGGGCCGGGGGGCTCTGCTCACCTGGGCACAGACCCCCCGAGGGGCCGGGGCCGGGGGCTCTGCTCACCTGGGCACAGACCCCCGAGGGGCCGGTGGGTTTTGCTGGGCACAGACCCCCGAGGGGCCCGGGCCGGGGGGCTCTGCTCACCTGGGCACAGACCCCCGAGGGGCTCTGCTCACCTGGGCACAGACCCCCGAGGGGCCGGTGGGTTTTGCTGGGCACAGACCCCCGAGGTGCCCGGGCCGGTGGGGTTTGCTCACCTGGGCACAGACCTCCCGAGGTGCCCGGGCCGGGGGGCTCTGCTCACCTGGGCACAGACCCCCGAGGGGCTCTGCTCACCTGGGCACAGACCCCCGAGGGGCTCTGCTCACCTGGGCACAGACCCCCGAGGGGCCGGTGGGTTTTGCTGGGCACAGACCCCCGAGGTGCCCGGGCCGGTGGGGTTTGCTCACCTGGGCACAGACCTCCCGAGGTGCCCGGGCCGGGGGGCTCTGCTCACCTGGGCACAGACCCCCGAGGTGCCCGGGCCGGGCGCCCTGGGTGCCCCCCAGCCCGGGCAGCTGCCGCAGGGAGGGATCATTCCTCGTTCCCGCGGCTGGAATGCCGGGAGACTTCAGCTCTCGGGGGCACCATCCCCTCGGGCTCCTCTGCAACACCGACAAGATTCTGGGAAAAAAGTCAACACAGCTGAGGTGCTGCCCAAACCTGACTCCAGGCCGGAAGGAAAAAAATATCCCAAATCTGCTCGAGTTTGAATGAGAGCGGTTCTGAATAAAGGCAGACGCCCAGACACCTGCAGTGTGACATCCCACGGGAGCGGCTGAGGCTGCTGGGTCCTGCGCAGAGATTGTTTGGTGATGATACGAGGTCAGGGAGCTCAGCACCACCCCGGCTCCGGCCGAGCACTGATCATTCCAGGAGCAAAGCTCCAACCTCCCGGCACGGCTGCGGTGGCCGAGCCCCGGCAGGGGCAGCGACAGGCGGAGGCAAAGGGCGGCTGCAAGGCAGGAGCCCCGAATTTCCCCCCCCTCTCCCTTTCCCAGGGAAGACGGGAAATATGAGAAGTCAGAACTTCAGTGTTCCAACATGAATTCACTTATTTCTTTTTCACATTCCAGGCGTTCAATTTGAGCATCTTACTCCATCATAATTGAATTAGTGCGTGGGATGTGAAGCCAAGATTGCAGCAGGGTTTAGTGTCTCCCGGGGGGAACGTGAACCTCTGGTGGACACTGGGGACAGGAGCCCCTTCCCTGACAGTCACCCTGGGGCTCTGCAGGAGGAAGCACCCACAGAAGTCCTTCAGGGGTGCTTTGCAAAGCACCGACACGTCTGTGGTTGTGAGCAGCTCACACAGCTGTGTCCTGGGAGGGACACGTTGGACTTGGGGGCCAATTTCACCCTGGGATTAAATCCCCCAGCAGCCAGGGCAGGGCAGGCGTCACCTTTCAGTCCCCGAGGTGCGGAGAGAACCAGCCCCAGCTGTCCCCAAGGCAGCTGTGACCTGCCAAGGCCATGTGCAAGCGCAGCTCAGCCGCGGCTGCTCCCCGGCACCCCGGGCTCCTCAGCCTGCAGGGCAGACGGCAAAGCCTCCCGAAGCCGTGGGCAGGGACGGCAATCGCTGGTGAGCAGGAGCAGGGAGCGGCTCGGGGCGGTGTCTGCTCCCTCCGTGTGCTCTCACCCCGCCTTTGTAGGGGGTGGCTTCACCTCTGCGCTTTGCCGGGTGACAGCCGGGAGCGTGTGACCCCCCGGCTGCGGGATGGTGCCAGCAGCCCCTCCGGTCCCCGGACACGCTGCCGGCCCCGAGGGGACCGCGGACGGGTCTGCCCTGCCCGGGGCGCCCTCACCGCGCCTGGCGGCACGGAGACGTGCGGCATCGCCTGCAGCCAGATGTGCAGCGCCGGGCACAGCCAGATGTGCACTATCACACACAGCCAGATGTGCAGCGCCGAGCACAGCCAGATGTGCAGTGCCGGGCACAGCCAGATGTGCACTATCACTCACAGCCAGATGTGCCGTGTCAGGCACAGCCAGATGTGCACTATCATACACAGCCAGATGTATCAGGCACAGCACTATCACTCACAGCCAGATGTGCCGTGTCAGGCACAGCCAGATGTGCACTATCATACACAGCCAGATGTATCAGGCACAGCACTATCACTCACAGCCAGATGTGCCGTGTCAGGCACAGCCAGATGTGCACTATCACACACAGCCAGATGTATCAGGCACAGCACTATCACTCACAGCCAGATGTGCACCATCACGCACAGCCAGATGTGCAGTGTCAGGCACAGCCAGATGTGCAGCATCTCCCACTCCAAGGCCGTGCAGGCTGCAGGACAGCCCAGAGCAGCTTTTTCTGCTCCAGAAATGAAGCACAAGGGAGTGCAGTGCCAGAAGGAGAAACAGCGCCCGGGCTAAAGGGGGATGATAATTCCTGTGCCAGAAGAGAAAAGCAGCCAGTTTTACCAGGAATGATTCAATAAATAAATGTGACTGTAAATAAATATAAATAAAATATTTATATATTTATACAAATACAAATATAAATATATAAGTAGGGGTGACCACTTTCCCCTGTGTCCGAAGCCCTGATCCTGGCACTGGATGTGCAATCCCTTCTTGCTGAATTGCTCATCCCAACCTTTCACTGGTTACTTCCCCACTCCATCATCCCTCCTGTCGTTAGTAACACTGCTCCTGTGCAAATACTCGAATGTGAAATGTTTAGGTTAGCAAAGCCCCTTGCTCTCAGGGCTGAACGTGTCACCTCCAGGCTGAACTGCTCCTTACCTGAGGGGCCGTGTTTTCTGGAAGCACAAAAGCCCACAGTGCTTTGTTTATGGAACATAAACGGAACTACAACCTTGGCAAAAGGGAAATCATTCATAAAACGTGGCTTGTTTTGGCCGTGCTCCTCTCCTTCCCGGGGTAGCTCCGACTCCTCGGTGTTTATCGTGTGCATCTTGTCACGTGGTGTTTGTCACAGAGGGGGCTCGCAGCGTCCCCTGCTCGGGGCTGGGCTGTGCCGGGGCCGTGGCCGTGGGCTGGGAGCCTGCCCAGGCACGGGGGTGCCGCCCTGCAGGGCTCAGCTCACGGAGCAGGGCTCCCCGGACACCCACACCCAGCTCCCGGGCAGGGTTTGTGCTCCTCCCGTCACCTGTGCTGCCAGGCTCCCTCCAAAGGGCTCCTGGAACCTCCCCTGGTCTCCACCGAAGGACCCAGGCTCCTGCAACACCCACTCGAGGCTGGACTGCAGCGGAGGAGGGAGCCCTCCACAGCTCAGGGACACTCTGGGACGGTGAAGGATGAGGTGACAACCTGGAACAGTGAAGGATGAGGTGACAGAAGCAGCAGAAAAAATTCTGTCACACCCAGCCAATAGGGGTCCAGGGAAACTTAGAGAATGAGGTTAATAAAAACCTGATGGAGAATAAATCGTGGAGGAAAAGAGAGGCATGAATCACCGTTTATTTATTTATCTATCTATTTATTTATTTATTTATTTATTTGGTTGATTGTTTGTTTGTTTACCTGTGCTGAGTGCCTCATTCACTGCCAGAGAGGTCTCCAAGGAAATGCCAGCCCCGTGCAGAGCTCCTACAGTGAGGAGTGGGCAGGGACAGGGACAGGGATGGGACAGGGACAGGGCCAGGGACAGGGATAGGGACAGGGACAGGGAGGGGACAGGGACAGGGACAGGGACAGGGATGGGACAGGGACAGGGACAGGGACAGGTCAGGGGCTCCTCTGTGCAGCTTTCACAGCTGCAAAACCCAGCCCAGCAAACGCCTGCGTTTTCCTCGTCCTCAAAGGCTGCCTTTGCAAACCCCGTTCTTACCAAGTCTGATTCTCCCCTCTAATGGCTCTGCTCGGCCCTTTCCGAGGACTAATGAGCTCACTAACAATGTTCTGCCATCCTTTTGCTGGGAATGTCGAAATGATCCGGCTGTAAACCCCGCGGTCATCACCGAGTGCTGGTGATCATCACTGCCTTTTCTAAGCACGTTGCCAAGGTTCCTGAGCCTGCCTGCCTTCAAGGTGACCACAAATTCACGGCTGCTTTGCTCGCTCTTCCAAATCCAACCACAGCAGTGCCACATGCGGTAAATGACCCCTGAAATGTGTTTGCCCGGCAGACAACAGTGCACGAACACTGCTCCCCAGCAGCAGCACAGCCTGCTGCATGTCCTCCCACACGGGCCACCCTGGCCAGCACCTGCCCCTCAAAGCCCAGCTGGGTGCAGCGTGCTGGGACCGGCTCCAGAGCAAGGAGAAAAGGAACAGATCTGGCCTCAGATTCTTCCAGAAACTAATTCCTGTTATTTAATAAGCAAAAGCTTCCAAGAACTGGAAATGTATCCCACTCCTGACAGAAGAGAAGTGAAGCTGTGGAATGGCAGGATCCCAGGTTGGGAAATGACCCTGCTGTGCAGCAGTGAGAAGAGAAGATGTCTGTGGAATGGCAGGATCCCAGGTTGGGAAATGACCCTCCTGTGCAGCAGTGAGAAGTGAAGTGAAGATGTTTCTGGAATGGCAGGATCCCAGGTTGGGAAATGACCCTGCTGTGCAGCAGTGAAAAGAGAAGTGAAGATGTTTCTGGAATGGCAGGATCCCAGGTTGGGAAATGACCCTCCTGTGCAGCAGTGAGAAGAGAAGATGTCTGTGGAATGGCAGGATCCCAGGTTGGGAAATGACCCTGCTGTGCAGCAGTGAGAAGAGAAGTGAAGATGTTTCTGGAATGGCAGGATCCCAGGTTGGGAAATGACCCTGCTGTGCAGCAGTGAGAAGAGAAGTGAAGATGTTTCTGGAATGGCAGGATCCCAGGTTGGGAAATGACCCTGCTGTGCAGCAGTGAGAAGAGAAGTGAAGATGTTTCTGGAATGGCAGGATCCCAGGTTGGGAAATGACCCTGCTGTGCAGCAGTGAGAAGAGAAGTGAAGATGTTTCTGGAATGGCAGGATCCCAGGTTGGGAAATGACCCTGCTGTGCAGCAGTGAAAAGAGAAGTGAAGATGTTTCTGGAATGGCAGGATCCCAGGTTGGGAAATGACCCTCCTGTGCAGCAGTGAGAAGAGAAGATGTCTGTGGAATGGCAGGATCCCAGGTTGGGAAATGAACCTGCTGTGCAGCAGTGAGAAGAGAAGTGAAGATGTTTCTGGACTGGCAGGATCCCAGATTGGGAAATGACACTGCTGTGCAGCAGTGAGAAGAGAAGTGAAGATGTTTCTGGACTGGCAGGATCCCAGGTTGGGAAATGACCCTGCTGTGCAGCAGTGAAAAGAGAAGTGAAGATGTTTCTGGAATGGCAGGATCCCAGGTTGGGAAATGACCCTCCTGTGCAGCAGTGAGAAGAGAAGATGTCTGTGGAATGGCAGGATCCCAGGTTGGGAAATGACCCTCCTGTGCAGCAGTGAGAAGAGAAGTGAAGATGTTTCTGGACTGGCAGGATCCCAGATTGGGAAATGACACTGCTGTGCAGCAGTGAGAAGAGAAGTGAAGATGTTTCTGGACTGGCAGGATCCCAGGTTGGGAAATGACCCTGCTGTGCAGCAGTGCACAGACCCCTCTGCTGCTCCAGCAGGACCGTGCTGGCTGCACAGGCCTTGGGGCAGGTGACCCTTAAGGTCCCTTCCAGCACAAACCAGTCTGTAATTCTATAATTCTGTGAGCACTGTGAGCCCAGACAACACAGCAGGAATCAGGGATTCGCACAGGGTGCCTGCTCAGACTGAATTTCTGTTTTCCAGTGACCTGTGGCTGCCCCAAGCCCGACCCCTGACCGTGCAGGGGTCTGCACACACACACTGAGCATCTGCCTCCTGCCACCGACTGCAAAGACCGAGCAGCACAGGAGCAGCAGCTGTTGGTGCCAGAGGAGCCCCGAGCACCGTTTGTGGTGTCACTTCTGCCATTTGTGAGCAGCCCTTGCCACAGCCCAGCTCTGCAGTCCCAGCTCTGAGCAGCCCCCCAGCCCGTGGTGTCACAGCCAGGAATTGAGGCTCACAAATACTCCAGGCAGCGACTGCAGCTCAGTTCACATCTCCTCTGTGCTGCTCAGGTGCCAGACAAGCCCAGCCCTGTCAGCAGCTGCCCCAGGTCACTCCCAGCACGGTGCTGACCTGCAGCCAGCTGCTCATTAATGCAGCCTAATTGCACGTTGGGTGTGTGTGAGCGCTTCCTTACTGAGACGTCTCTGTGCCTGCCAAAACACAGCCCCCTGAGCCCCCTGCCTGAGCCAGCACAGCCCCCTGAGCCCCCTGAGCCCCCTGAGCCCCCTGAGCCCCCTGCCTGAGCCAGCACAGCCCC